>JAUPTC010001095.1:0-29231 GCA_030762895.1 Sophora flavescens
TATTTTTATGTTTTAATTTTCATATTTTATTTATTTTAATTAATGTAATCTCCGCCTGTTTTCCTACTTCTTTCATCCTGCTCTTCTTCCCCCCTTTCCTTCCTTGACCCCGTCATCTGTCTGTGGTTTTGGGTCAAAATTAAGGTTTCGGGTTTAGGGTTAGGGTTAAGGGTTTTGGGACAATAATAGGGTTAGAATTAGGGTTTTGGGTGTAAATTAGGGTTAGAATTAGGTTTTGTGTCTAATTCAAAATTAGGGTTTAGGGTTTGAATTAGGGTTTTGGGTTAAAATTAGGGTTTCGGGTCAAAATTAGGGTTCTGGGTTAAATTTAGGACTTTGGGTCAAAATTTGGTTTAGGGTTTGAATTAAGGTTTTGGGTCAGAATTAGGGTTTTCGGTCAAGATTAGGGCTTAGGGTCAAAATTAGGGTTTTGGGTCAAAATTTCGGTTTTCGGTCCAAATTAGGGTTTTGGGTCAAAATTTGGGTTTAGGGTTTGAATTAGCGTTTTGAGTTTAAAAAAGGGTTTTGGGTCAAAAATAGGGTCTGAATTAGGGATTTGGGTTAAAATTAGGGTTCTAGGACACGGTTTTGGGTCTAAAATTAAGGTTTCGGGTTTTGAGTTAAAAAAAGGGTTTGGGGACAATAATAGGGTTAGAATTAGGGTTTTGGGTCTAAATTAGGGTTAGAATTAGGTTTTGTGTCAAATTCAAAATTAGGGTTTAGGGTCTGAATTAGGGTTTTGGGTTAAAATTATGGTTTCGGGTCAAAATTAGGGTTCTGGGTTAAATTTAGGACTTTGGGTCAAATTTTGGTTTAGGGTTTGAAATAGGGTTTTGGGAGAACAATAGGGTTAGAATTAGGGTTTCGGGTCTAAATTAGGGTTAGGATTAAGGTTTTGTGTCAAAATTTGTGTTTTGGGTCAAAATTAAGGTTTCGGGTTTTGAGTTAAAAATAGTGTTTTGGGACAAAAATAGGGTTAGAATTAGGGTTTTGGTTTAGGATTTAGGGTTTGAATTAGGGTTTTGAATAAAAAATAGGGTTTTGGGAAAAAAATAGGGTTAGAAATAGGGTTTTGGGTATAAATTTGGGTTAAGATTAGGCTTTATTTCAAACTTAGCATTTAGGATCAAAATTAGGGTTTTGGGTTTTGGGTTAAAATTAGGGTTTCGGGTCAAAATTAGGGTTCTGGGTTAAATTTAGGGCTTTGGGTCAAAATTTGGTTTAAGGTTTGAATTAAAGTTTTTAGTTAAAAATAGGGTTTTGGGTCAAAAATATGGTTAGAATTAGGGTTTTGGGTTAAAAATAGGGTTTCGGGTCAAAATTAGGGTTCTGGGTCAAATTTAGGGTTTAGGGTCAAAAATATTTGTTTGGGTTTGAATTAGGGTTTTGAATCAAAATTAGGGTTTAGGGTTTGAATTAGGGTTTTGGGTCAGAATTAGGGTTTTCAGTCAAGATTAGGGCTTAGGGTCAAAATTTCGGTTTTGGGTCAAAATTTCGGTTTTGGGTTTGAATTAGGGTTTTGAGTTTAAAAAAGGGTTTTGGGTCAAAAATAGGGTTAGAATTAGGGATTTGGGTTAAAATTAGGGTTTCGTGTCAAAATTCGGTTGTTGGTCAAATTTAGGGCTTTCGGTTAAAATTAGGGTTCTAGGACAGGGTTTTGGGTCTAAACTAGGGTTAAAATTAGGGTTTTGGGTCAAATTTAGGGTTTAGGATAAAAATTAGGGTTTAGGGTCAAAATTAGGGTTTAGGGTTTGAATTAGAGTTTTGGGTTAAAAATAGGGTTTTGGGTCAGAATTAGGGTTTAGGGTCTAAATTAGGGTTTTGGGTCAACATTAGGGCTTTGGGTTGAAATTAGGGTTCTCGGTTAAATTTAGGGTTTATGGTCAAAATTTAGGTTTTTGGGTTAAAATTAGGGTTCTGATTCAAATTTAGGGTTTAGGGTCAAAAATAGGGTTTAGGGTTTGAATTAGGGTATTGAGTTAAAAATAGGGTTTGGGGACAAAAATGACGTTAAAATTAGGGGTTTGGGTCTAAATTAGGGTTAGAATTAGGGTTTTGGGTCAAAATTTGAGTTTTGGGTCAAAACTAAGGTTTAGGATTTAGAGTTAAAAAATGGTTTTGGGACAAAAATACGGTTAGAATTAGGGTTTTGGGAATAAATTAGGGTTTAGGGTCAAAATTAGGGTATAGGGTTTGAATTAGGGTTTTGAGTTTAAAATAGGGTTTTGGTTCGAAAATAGGGTTAGAAATAGAGTTTTGGATCAGAATTAGGGTTTTGGGTCAAAAGGCTTTGGGTTAAAATTAGGTTTATGGGTCAAATTTACGGTTCTGGGTTAAATTTAGGGTTTAGCATCAAAATTTAGGGTTTCAGGTCAAAATTAGGGTGCTGGGTTAAATTTAGGGTTTAGGGTCAAATTTGGGTTTAGGGTTTGAATTAGGGTTTTGAGTTTAAAAAAGGGTTTTGGGACAAAAATAGGGTTAGAATTAGGGTTTTGGGTCTAAATTTGGGTTAGGATTAGGGTTTTGGGTCAAATTTGGGTTTTGGGTCAAAATTAAGGTTTCGGGTTTAGGGTTAATCGTTTTGGGACAATAATAGGGTTAGAATTAGGGTTTTGGGTGTAAATTAAGGTTAGAATTAGGTTTTGTGTCAAATTCAAAATTAGGGTTTAGGGTTTGAATTAGGGTTTTGGGTTAAAATTAGGGTTTCGGGTCAAAATTAGGGTTTTGGGTTAAATTTAGGGCTTTGGGTCAAATTTTGGTTTAGGGTTTGAAATTGGGTTTTGGGAGAACAATAGGGTTAGAATTATGGTTTTGGGTCTAAATTAGGGTTAGGATTAGGGTTGTGTGTCAAAATTTGTGTTTTGGGTCAAAATTAAGGTTTCGGGTTTTAAGTAAAAAATAGTGTTTTGGGACAAAAATAGGGTCAGAATTAGGGTTTTGGTTTAGGATTTAGGGTCAAATTTAGGATTTATGGTTTGAATTAGGGTTTTGAGTTAAAAATAGGGTTTTGGGTGAAAAATAGGGTTAGAAATAGGGTTTTGGGTCTAAATTTGGGTTTAGATTAGGGTTTTGGGTTAAAATTTGGGTTTTGGGTCAAAATTAAGGTTTCGGGTTTTGAGTTAAAAAAGGGTTTTGGGACAAAAATAGGGTTAGAATTAGGGTTTTGGGTCTAAATTAGGGTTAGAATTAGGCTTTGTTTCAAATTTAGCGTTTAGGATCAAAATTAGGGTCAAAATTAGGGTTCTGGGTTTGAATTATGGTTTTGGGTTAAAATTAGGGTTTCGGGTCAAAATTAGGGTTCTGGGTTAAATTTAGGGCTCTGTGTCAAAATTTGGTTTAGGGTTTGAATTAAAGTTTATAGTTACAAATAGGGTTTTGGGTCAAAAATATGGTTAGAATTAGCGTTTTGGTTTAAAAATAGGGTTTCGGGTCAAAATTAGGGTTCTGGGTCAAATTTAGGGTTTAGGGTCAAAAATATTTGTTTTGGGTTTGAATTAGGGTTTTGCATTAAAATTAGGGTTTAGGGTTTGAATTAGGGTTTTGGGTCAGAATTAGGGTTTTCGGTCAAGATTAGGGCTTAGGGTCAAAATTAGGGTTTTGGGTCAAAATTTCGGTTTTGGGTTTGAATTAGGGTTTTGAGTTTAAAAAAGGTTTTTGGGTCAAAAATAGGGTTAGAATTAGGGATTTGGGTTAAAATTAGGGTTTCGTTTCAAAATTCGGTTATGGGTCAAATTTAGGGTTTTCGGACAAGATTAGGGCTTTGGGTCAAAATTAGGGTTTTGGGTCAAAATTTCGGTTTTGGGTTTGAATTAGGGTTTTGAGTTTAAAAAAGGGTTTTGGGTCAAAAATAGGGTTAAGATTAGGGATTTGGGTTAAAATTAGGGTTTGGTGTCAAAATTCGGTTATGGGTCAAATTTATGGCTTTCGGTAAAAATTAGGGTTCTATGAGTGTTTTGTGTCTAAACTAGGGTTAAAATTAGGGTTTTGGGTCAAATTTAGGGTTTAGGATAAAAATTAGGGTTTATGGTCAGAATTAGGGTTTGAATTAGGGTTTTGGGTCAGAGTTAGGGTTTTGGGTCTAAATTAGGGTCAGAGTCAAAATTAGGGGTTTGGGTTGAAATTAGGGTTCTGGGTTAAATTTAGGGTTTATGGTCAAAATTTAGGTTTTTGGGTTAAAATTGGGGTTTCGGGTCAAAATTAGGGTTCTGGTTCAAATTTAGGGTTTAGGGTAAAAAATAGGGTTTAGGGTTTGAATTAGGGTATTGAGTTAAAAATAGGGTTTGGGGACAAAAATGACGTTAAAATTAGGGGTTTGGGTCTAAATTAGGGTTTTGGGTCAAAATTTGAGTTTTGGGTCAAAATTAAGGTTTAGGGTTTAGAGTTAAAAAATGGTTTTGGGACAAAATAGGGTTAGAATTAAGGTTTTGGGACTAAATTAGGGTTTAGGGTCAAAATTAGGGTATAGGGTTTGAATTAGGGTTTTTAGTTTAAAATAGGGTTTTGGTTCGAAAATAGGGTTAGAAATAGAGTTTTGGATCAGAATTAGGGTTTTGGATCAAAAGGCTTTCGGTTAAAATTAGGTTTATGGGTGAAATTTACGGTTCTGGGTTAAATTTAGGGTTTAGCATCAAAATTTAGGGTTTGGGGTAAAAATTAGGGTTTCGGGTCAAAATAAGGGTGCTGGGTTAAATTTAGGGTTTAGGGTCAAATTTGGGTTTAGGATTTGAATTAGGGTTTTGAGTTTAAAAAAGGGTTTTGGGACAAAAATAGGGTTTTGGGTCTAAATTTGGGTTATGATTAGGGTTTTGGGTCAAAATTTGGGTTTTGGCTCAAAATTGGGATTTGGGTCAAAATTAAGGATCCGGGTTTTGAGTTAAAAAAGGGTTTTGGGACAAAAATAGGGTTAGAATTAGGGTTTTGGGTCTAAATTAGGGTTAGAATTAGGCTTTGTTTCAAATTTAGCGTTTAGGATCAAAATTAGGGTCAAAATTAGGGTTTTGGGTTAAAATTAGGGTTTCGGGTCAAAATTAGGGTTCTGGGTAAAATTTAGGGCTCTGTGTCAAAATGTGGTTTAAGGTTTGAATTAAGGTTTTGAGTTAAATAAAGGGTTTTGGGTCAAAAATAGGGTTAGAATTAAGGTTTTGGGTTAAAAATAGGGTTTCGGGTCAAAATTAGGGTTCTGGGTCAAAAATAGGGTTTTGGGTTTGAATTAGGGTTTATGGTTTGAATTAGTGTTTCGGGTTAAAAATAGGGTTTTGGGTCATAATTAGGGTTTTCGGTCAAGATTAGGGCTTTGGGTCAAGATTAGAGTTTAGGGTCAAAATTAGGGTTTTGGGTCAAAATTTCGGTTTTGGGTCCAAATTAGGGTTTTGGGTCAAAATTAGGGTTTAGGGTTTGAATTAGGGTTTTGATTTAAAAAAGGGTTTTGGGTCAGAAATAGGGATTTGGGTTGAAATTAGGGTTCTAGGACAGGGTTTTGGGTCTAAAATAGTGTTAGAATTAGGGTTTTGGGTCAAATTTAGGGTTTAGGATAAAAATTAGGGTTTAGCGTCTAAATTAGGGTTTAGGGTTTTAATTAGGGTTTTGGTTAAAAATAGGGTTTTGGGTCAGAATTAGGGTTTTGGGTCAAAATTAGGGTTGAGGGTTTGAATTAGGGTTTTGTGTAAAAAAAAGGTTTTGGGTCTAAATTAGGACCAGAATTAGGGTTTTGGGTCAAAATTAGGGCTTTGGGTTGAAATTAGGGTTCTGGGTTAAATTTAGGGTTTATGGTCAAAATTTAGGTTTTTGGGTTAAAATTAGGGTTTCGGGTCAAATTTAGGGTTTAGGGTCAAAATTAGGGTTTAAGGTTTGAATTAGGGTATTGAGTTAAAAATAGGGTTTTGTGACAAAAATAACGTTAAAATTACGGGTTTGTGTCTAAATTAGGGTTAGAATTAGGGTTTTGGGTCAAAATTTGAGTTTTGGGTCAAAATTAAGGTTTAGGGTTTAGAGTTAAAAATTGGTTTTGGGACAAAAATAGGGTCAGAATTAGGGTTTTGGGTCAAAAGGCTTTGGGTTAAAATTAGGTTTATGGGTCAAATTTATGGTTCTGGGTTAAATTTAGGGTTTAGCATCAAAATTTAGTGTTTTGGGTAAAAATTTGGGTTTCGGGTCAAAATTAGGGTGATGGGTTAAATTTAGGGTTTAGGGTCAAATTTGGGTTTAGGGTTTGAATTAGGGTTTTGGGACAAAAAATAGGGTTAGAATTAGGGTTTTGGGTCTAAATTTGGGATAGGATTAGGGTTTTGGGTCACAATTAAGGTTTCGGGTTTAGGGTTTAGGGTTAAGGGTTTTGGGACAATAATAGGGTTAGAATTAGGGTTTTGGGTGTAAATTAGGGTTAGAATTAGGTTTTGTGTCTAATTCAAAATTAGGGTTTAGGGTTTGAATTAGGGTTTTGGGTTAAAATTAGGGTTTCGGGTCAAAATTAGGGTTTCGGGTCAAAATTAGGGTTCTGGGTTAAATTTAGGGCTTTGGGTCAAATTTTGGTTTAGGGTTTGAAATAGGGTTTTGGGAGAACAATTGGGTTAGAATTAGGGTTCTGGGTCTAAATTAGGGTTAGGATTAGGGTTTTGTGTCAAAATTTGTGTTTTGGGTGAAAATTAAGGTTTCGGGTTTTGAGTTAAAAATAGGTTTTTGGGACAAAAATAGGGTTAGAATTAGGGTTTTGGTTTAGGATTTAGGGTCAAATTTAGGATTTAGGGTTTGAATTAGGGTTTTGAGTTAAAAATAGGGTTTTGGGACAAAAATAGGGTTAGAATTAGGGTTTTGGGTCTAAATTTGGGTTAAGATGAGGGTTTTGGGTCTAAATTAGGCTTTATTTTGAATTAAGGTTTTGGGTCAGAATTAGGGTTTTCGGTCAAGATTAGGGCTTAGGGTCAAAATTAGGGTTTTGGGTCAAAATTTCGGTTTTCGGTCCAAATTAGGGTTTTGGGTCAAATTTAGGGTTTAGGGTCAAAATTAGGGTTTAGGGTTTGAATTAGGGTTTTGAGTTTAAAATAGGGTTTTGGGTCCAAATTTGGGTTTAGGGTTTGAATTACGGTTTTGAGTTAAAAAAAAAGGTTTTGGGACAAAAATACGGTTAGAATTAGGGTTTTTGGTCTAAATTTGGGTTTGAATTATGGTTGTGGGTTAAAACTAGGGTTTTGGGTCAAAATTTGGGTTTTGGGTCAAAATTATGGTTTAGGGTTTGAAATAGCGGTTTGAGTTAAAATTAGGGTTCTGGGTCAAAATTAGGGTTCTGGGTCAAAATTAGGGTTGAGGGTTTGACTTAGGGTTTTGAGTTTAAAATAGGGTTTTGGTTCAAAACAGGGTTCGAATTAGTGTTTTGGGTCTAAATTAGGGTTAGGATTAGGGTTTTGGGTCAAAATTTGGGTTTTGGTTCCAAATTTGGGTTTTGCGTCAAAATTAAGGTTTCGGGTTTTGAGTTAAAAAAAGGGTTTTGGGGCAAAAATAGAGTTAGAATTAGGGTTTTGGGTCTAAATTAGGGTTAGAATTAGGTTTTGGGTAAAATTTAGGGTTGAGGATCAAAATTAGGGTTTAGGGGAAAAATTAGCAATTTGGGTTAAATTAGGGTTTTGGGTCAAAATTAAGGTTCTGGTTAAATTTAGGGCTTTGGGTTAAAATTAGGGTTTAGAGTTTTGAGTCAAAATTAGGGTTTTGGGTCAGAGTTAGGGTTTTGGGTCAAAATTGGGGTTTTGGGTCAAAATTTCGGTTTTGTGTCCGAATTAGAGTTTTGGGTCAAAATTAGGGTTCGGCGTTTGAATTAGGGTTTTAAGTAAAAAATAGGGTTTTGGGTCTAAATTAGGGTACTGGGTCAAAATTCGAGCTTTGGGCTGAATTTTGGGTTTTGGGTCAAAATTTAGGTTTTTGGGTTTGAATTAGGGTTTTGAGTTAAAAATAGGGTTTTGGTTCCAAATTTGGGTTTAGGGTTTGAAATAGGGTTTTGAGTTAAAAAAATGGTTTTGGGACAAAAATACGGTTAGAATTAGGGTTTTGGGTCTAAATTTGGGTTTGAATTATGGTTTTGGGTTAAAACTAGGGTTTTGGGTCAAAATTTGGGTTTTGGGTCAAAATTATGGTTTAGGGTTTGAAATGGCGGTTTGAGTTAAAAATAGGGGTTTGGGTCAAAATTAGGGTTAAAATTAGGGTTCTAGGTCAAATTTAGGGTTTAGGGTCAAAATTAGGGTTTAGGGTTTGAATTAGGGTTTTGAGTTTAATATAGGGTTTTGGGTCCAAATTTGGGTTTAGGGTTTGAATTAGGGTTTTGAGTTTAAAAAATGGTTTTGGGACAAAAATACGGTTAGAATTAGGGTTTTTGGTCTAAATTTGGGTTTGAATTATGGTTTTGGGTTAAAACTAGGGTTTTGGGTCAAAATTTGGGTTTTGGGTCAAAATTATGGTTTAGGGTTTGAAATGGCGGTTTGAGTTAAAAATAGGGGTTTGGGTCAAAATTAGGGTTAAAATTAGGGTTCTGGGTCAAATTTAGGGTTTAGTGTCAAAATTAGGGTTTAGGGTTTGAATTAGGGTTTTGAGTTTAAAATAGAGGTTTGGGTCCAAATTTGGGTTTAGGGTTTGAATTAGGGTTTTGAGTTAAAAAAATGGTTTTGGGACAAAAATACGGTTAGAGTTAGGGTTTTTGGTCTAAATTTGGGTTTGAATTATGGTTTTGGGTTAAAACTAGGGTTTTGGGTCAAAATTTGGGTTTTGGGTCAAAATTATGGATTAGGGTTTGAAATAGCGGTTTGAGTTAAAAATAGGGGTTTGGGTCAAAATTAGGGTTCTGGGTCAAAATTAGGGTTTAGGGTCAAAATTAGGGTTGAGGGTTTGACTTAGGGTTTTGAGTGTAAAATAGGGTTTTGGTTCAAAATAGGGTTCGAATTAGTGTTTTGGGTCTAAATAAGGGTTAGGATTAGGGTTTTGGGTCAAAATTTGGGTTTTGGTTCCAAATTTGGGTTTTGCGTCAAAATTAAGGTTTCGGGTTTTGAGTTAAAAAAAGGGTTTTGGGACAAAAATAGAGTTAAAATTAGGGTTTTGGGTCTAAATTAGGGTTAGAATTAGGTTTTGGGTCAAATTTAGGGTTGAGGGGCAAAATTACGGTTTAGGGTTTGAATTAGTATTTTGGCTTAAATTAGGGTTTTGGGTCAAAATTAGGGTTTTGGGTCAGGGTTAGGGTTTTGGGTCAAAATTAGGGTTTAGGGTTTGAATTAGGGTTTTGAATCAAAATTTGGGTTTTGGGTTAAAATTGGGGTTTTGGGTCAAAATTTCGGTTGTGTCCGAATTAGAGTTTTGGGTCAAAATTAGGGTTCGGCATTTGAATTATGGTTTTGGGAAAAAAAATAGGGTTTTGGGTCTAAATTAGGGTACTGGGTCAAAATTCGGGCTTTGGGTTAAATTTAGGGTTCTGGGTTAAATTTAGGGTTTAGGGTCAAAATTTAGGTTTTTGGGTTTGAATTAGGGTTTTTAGTTAAAAATAGGGTTTTGGGTCCAAATTTGGGTTTAGGGTTTGAATTAGGGTTTTGAGTTAAAAAAATGGTTTTGGGACAAAAATATGGTTAGAATTAGGGTTTTGGGTCTAAATTTGGGTTTGAATTATGGTTTTGGGTTAAAACTAGGGTTTTGGGTGAAAATTTGGGTTTTGGGTCAAAATTATGGTTTAGGGTTTGAAATGGCGGTTTGAGTTAAAAATAGGGGTTTGGGTCAAAATTAGGGTTAAAATTAGGGTTATGGGTCAAATTTAGGGTTTAGGGTCAAAATTAGGGTTTAGGGTTTGAATTAGGGTTGAGTTTAAAATAGGTTTTTGGTTCAAAATAGGGTTCGAATTAGTGTTTTGGGTCTAAATTAGGGTTAGGATTAGGGTTTTGGGTCAAAATTTGGGTTTTGGTTCCAAATTTTGGTTTTGGGTCAAAATTAAGGTTTCGGGTTTTGAGTTAAAAAAAGGGTTTTGGGACAAAAATAGAGTTAGAATTAGGGTTTTGGGTCTAAATTAGGGTTAGAATTAGGTTTTGGGTCAAATTTAGGGTTTAGAATCAAAATTAGGGTTTAGGGGCAAAATTAGAGTTTAGGGTTTGAATTAACATTTTGGGTTAAATTAGGGTTTTGGGTCAAAACTAGGGTTCTGGGTTAAATTTAGGGCTTTGGGTTAAAATTAGGGTTTAGGGTTTGAATTAGGGTTTTGAGTCAAAATTAGGGTTTTGGGTCAGAGTTAGGGTTTTGGGTCAAAATTAGGGATTTGGGTTAAAATTGGGGTTTTGGGTCAAAATTTCGGTTGTGTCCGAATTAGAGTTTTGGGTCAAAATTAGGGTTTGGGGTTTGAATTAGGGTTTTGAGTAAAAAATAGGGTTTTGGGTCTAAATTAGGGTTTTGGGTCAAAATTCGTGCTTTGGGTTAAAATTAGGGTTCTGGGTTAAATTTAGAGTTCTGTGTTAATTTTAGGGTTTAGGGTCAAAATTTAGGTTTTTGGGTTTGAATTAGGGTTTTGAGTTAAAAATAGTGTTTTGGGACAAAAATAGGGTTAGAATTATGGGGTTGGGGTCAAAATTAAGGTTTCGGGTTTTGAGATAAAAAAAAAGGGTTTTGGGACAAAACAGGGCTAGAAATAGTGGTTTGGGACAAAAACAGGGTTACAATTAAGTTTGAGGGTTTGAATTAGGGTTTTGCGTTAAAAATAGGGTTTTGGGTCTAAATTAGGTTTTTGGGTCAGAATTAGGATTTTCGGTCAAAATTAGGGCTTTGGATCAAAACTAGGGTTTAGGGTTTGAATTAGGGTTTTGGGTTAAAAATATGGTTAGGGATTTCGGTTAAAATTAGGGTTTCGGGTCAAAATTGGGGTTCAGGGTCAAATTTAGGGTTTAGGGTTCCAATTAGGTTTTCGAGTTTAAAATAGGGTTTTGGGTCAAAAATAGGGTCCGAGTTAGGGTTTAGCGTTTGAAATAGGGTTTTGGGTCAAAATTAGGGTTTAGGGTCAAAATTAGGATTTTGGGTCAGAATTAGGGTTTTCGGTCAAGATTAGGGTTTTGGGTCAAAATTATGGATTTTGGTTTGAATTAGGGTTTTGGGTTAAAAATAGGGGTTTGGGTCTAAATTGGGATTTTGGGTCAGAATTTGGGTTTTGGGTCAAAATTAGTGTTTTAAGTAAAAAATTGGGTTTTGGGTCTAAATTAGGGTCAGAATTAGGGTTTTGCGTCAAAATTAGGGCTTTGGGTTGAGATTAGGGTTATGGGTCGAATTTTAGGGTTCTTGGTTAAATTTAGGGTTTAGGGTCAAAATTTAGGCTTTGGGGTTGAAATTTGGGTTTTAGGTCAAAATTAGTTTTCAAGGTTAAATTTAGTGTTTAGGGTCAAATTTTTGGTTTAGGGTTTGAATTAGGGTTTTGGGTCAAATGTAGGGTTTTAAGTCAGAATTAGGGTTATGGGTCAAAATTAAGGATTTGGGTGAAAAATAGGGTTTTGGGTCAAAATTTTGGTTTTGGGTCCAAATTAGGGTTTTTGGTCAAAATTAGGGTTCAGGGTTTGAATTAGGGTTTTGACTAAAAAATAGGGTTTTGGGTCTAAATTACTGTTAGAATTAAGGTTTTGGGTCAAAATTAGGGCTTTTGGTTAAAATTAGGGTTCTCGCTCAAATTTAGGGTTTAGGGTCAAAATTTAGGTTTTTGGGTTTGAATTAGTGTTGAGTTAAAAATAGGGTTAGAATTAGGGTTTTGGGTCTAAATTAGGATTAGAATTAGGGTTTTGGGTCCAAATTTGGTATTTGGGTTAAAATTAAGGTTTCGGGTTTTGAATTTGAAAATGGGTTTTCGGACAAAAATAGGGTTAGAATTAGGGTTTTGGGTCAAAACTAGGGTTTTGGGTCAAAATTTGGGTTTAGGATCAAAATTAGGGTTTAGGGTCAAAATTAGGGTTTTGGGTTAAAAATAGTGTTTTGAGTCTAAATTAGGGTTTTGGGTCACAATTACGGCTTTGGGTTATAATTAGGGCTTTGGGACATAATTAGGCCTTTGGGTCAAAAATAGGGTTAGAATTAGGGATTTGGGTTAAAATTAGGATTTCGAGTCAAAATTAGGGTTCTGGGTCTAATTTAGAGTTCTTGGTCAAATTTAGGGATTAGGATTTGAATTCGGGTTTTGAGTTTAAAATAGGGTTTTGGGTCAAAAATATGGTTCGAGTTAGGGTTTAGGGTTTGAATTAGGGTTTTTGGTCAAAATTAGCGATTTGGGTCAGAATTAGGGTTTTGGTTCAAAATTTCGGTTTTGCATCCAAATTAGGGTTTTGGGTCTAAATTAGGGGTTTGTGTCAAAATTAGGGATTTGGTTTAAAATTAGGGTTATACACTACAACAGATTAGACTTTAGATAGCGTTTCCGTATGCCTTTTAATAGCGTTTGTAACCGCTATCTATGCTACCGCTATTAAAACTCGTTAGCAAAGATAGCATTTAGGAAGTGCTATTAATAGGTGACTTTAGATAGCATTTGTACTTTAGATAGCGTTTCTGTGTACAAACGCTATCTAAAGTCTGACTTTAGATAGCGTTTCCGTGTACAAACGCTATCTAAAGTCTGACTTTAGATAGCGTTTGTTATTAACAAACGCTATCTATTCCCCTTTTTTTTTTACATATTTCTTAACTTTTACATACATTCCTGCATATTGAACTACACCAAAAAAACCACAATTGTTGCAGTCAATACAAATGTTCCCTTGCCAATCAAATATTTCCTACAGGGAAGAAATGAGTTTCTTTCATTGACCAGAAAAATATGACAGTCATCAGTGCCAAGTAACTTCCAAGAAAAATACTCAAAAAGCTTATATCTTCATTTGTAATTATTACATAGAGACATAAAAGAGATATGTAATCCATTTCATTAGTTGAACATTCTGAGTATATATGCCACGACACGTCACTAATACATCATAAACCCAGAGTCACATAAAAATATGATAAGTATTAAAAAACATAACTGTTATATAGTATAAATATTTTTTGATATAAGAGCAAGACCATTATCATATTTTGATCTAAGGGCAGCAGCAGCACACTACATCCAAGCAACACTCGCAGGTCTCAAAGCAGCAGAAGCAGCAACACAAGGCGAACAAGCTGCAGCAAATCCCAATGAAAGTCCTCCCCACTCAACAAATAACAGCAAAAAATAAAATAAAATTGATATATGATTCATCACATAAAGAAATGTGGCAAATTATCATAAATTTAATGTCGACAACAAAGAGAACAAAATGATGAGAATTAAATCCTTTTTGTTAGAACCTAATTGGTAATTACTGGCAGCAGCAATAATACAAGTTTGTAACCAAAAGTATTTAACAACAACAAAAGCTACAATCATAACTAACTATACATACCAAGCATAAAGGCAACTTTTTCTTCACGGTGTCTGCGAACACAAAAGCTTCCAATCAAGCTATTGTTTTTCACATCACTTGCAACCACAAAAAAACAGCAGGGGGCAATAATCAAATACCCTTAGGAAATACACTTGTAACATGCATTACTTTGTGATAAACAACATTATTCGCATACCAATGAGTATTGCTGCAGCTACTGTGATCAATTTGACATAATCAAACGAACTGTTCAACAATATAGCGACACCAATCTTCCTTGACTTCAGATAGTTGAGCAGTGGAGTATGTGGAGCATTTGAAGTCAGGGAAGTACTGCGACATAAAAATTAAATAAATCAAGTTACAATTGCTAAAACATTTGAACAGTCACAGTTAAAAGCTAAGTAAACGACATACCGCCATTGGTATTTTAACTTGGTTCTGCAAGATAGTTTCCTTCATGAAACGCATGACATAGTACCCACAATCTGTACTATTGGGTTGTCTTGGGCACTATAAAAAATAAAATAGTAAATCAATATAGTTTTTTTATCTAATTGCGCATTAAGTTTTTGCAAATGTACCTCTATCTGAATCCATTTAATGTTGGTTGCCTTTAAACGCGGCACCTTAGCTCCGATATTTGCACGATAAACTTGCAAAGAACTAATCACAAAATCAAACAAACTTCATTAAGAAACATATTTTCAATCATCACAAACACACGCATGGTTTTTTTTATTTTGAACCACAACAGCCACAACACAGTATATGTCAATTCAACACATGTTCTAATGTCAAAAATCAAAAGCACATTAGGACCATGACAACTTGCAACATGTATCTACCATGGAAGCCATTCGATAGAATCATAGAAAATCAGAAATATAAAAGCATGCTTACTTATCGAACAGATTCTTTAATTCTGGGCGACCCCTAGGATCAACATTCAAGGGATCCAGATAGTAAATAATCTCTTCAACAATATTTATCGCGCACAGCACCCAATGATTCCTAAAAAAATGTTGAGATAACAAATCCTAAGCACCTCAACTTTTATGTAATTCATTATTGTGAATTAAGTCCTATAGGATAAGTGACTCACCCAACATTGCACGGCGCTAGAAACAAGGGCTGATATTCTCTTTCTGCAGTTGCAAAGCGGTCAGCTATATACGTTGTCTGTGAATCCCTCCCGAAGAAGCCGTATGTATCTGTTTGGTGTGGGGACAAGAACAGAAACCTCCTCGTTCTTTCCTTTGGAAGCAACAATTCTTCATACAAATACCTTCAATTAAAATATAAAAATGGATTACACCAATGACATCAATATTTAAATGGAAAGACTAAAAAAATATTGTACACTTTAAGCCTGATTTAGTACCTGATATATACGGAAATAACGGAGGCAGATACCCATTCATGATTTACAACTTCTCTGATATTTTCAGTATTGATCATCTCAATGAAATGCTGACCAAAAATATTTTGTTCCATCTCTATGTCCAATTGGTCATCATTTTTCATATTCTTTCGTTCATGTATTTTAAGAAAATTCAAATATTCCAGAGAAATTGTAGTTGAACCAGCTGTAGGAGGGTTGGCCTCAGAGTTGCCTCCTTTATTTTCTGGGGTTGTAATTGACTCCTTTGTATATCCAGACACTCTGCCCTTGCCTTTAGATTTTGCAGGTGCCTGGAAATTTTGCATTTCAATATGCCAGTTAGTGATCAACTAATGTAATGCATATATGCCGTATATGAAAAGGTGGAAAAATGAAATTACATACCATATTAATTACAACCACGAGATCAATTGGCCATGCCACATAAGTACCTATTGCATCTCTTACTGTCATTACATCTGCACGATCGATAGGTACCGGCAATGGCGCATCCCCCTCAGTTGCAACATCAACTCCAACTTTCACATGATTAAGGGGTACTGGTCCAGTGTGCAGTGTAACACCCGGCTCATTGTATACTTTACCCATAGTAACCATACGATAGTTTGGGGTTGATAAATATAGCTGACATGAGTTGACGCCCTAATCCAATGATAGATGAATAAGCTGTCAATTAAGGCATCCAATTGAATGTATTTAACTGCGAATGCAATACTAGTAAAAAAAAAGGCATGCATTACCTCTGGAAGCCTGATGGCAGATGGTAGAGTGCAACTATCTTTGACGCTTGCTTGGGCTGTGAAATTAGCCTGCCTCTCCTCATCCTCCTTTTTTTTCAGCTTTTCTTCCAAAATGTTCAATCTTTCAGAGAGTTGAGACACCAATGTCTCCCACCTTTTCGTTTCAGAGTTATGTTTTGAACGACCTTCAGGTGGGAAGTAGTCTTTTTGAGAGACGCCAAAACCCACACCCCTAACACGACCAGGGTTCTCTGGTACACCTAGGGCTTTAGCAAGAATATCTTGGCGACCAAAATCTTGTATCTCTCCCTCTACTGCAGACTGTGACAGTTCCTCCTGACGCATAGTTATTGGTGAAATGCAAATGTTAAAATTATTATATATTATCATAAGAAAATAACAAATGAAAATGTAAACGTTAGTCTACTAACACATTTATTCCACACGGTCTGCGTATTTTTGTTGTCAATTACACCCGCCTTGTTCTTGCGGGCTTTCCTCCACACAATATGGCTTTTAATTTTCTTAACTTCTGGCCCCGCCTCCTGCATCTGTATATTGAGATAATATATATTAACCAAACAGTTTAAAAGTCATATTTACCACACATGCAGTTAAATATATATATATATATATATATATATACATACCAATTCATCCTCAATGTCAGCATACCCCTTACGTGATGCTTTGTAAGGGCATGCGGGATCTAACGCCTACATTGCGATTTTCATTGCTTAATTTCTATTCAGACACATATAAGTAATATTAATACATGGTTAATGTCATATGTACGTATTGCTATAAAATTATAAGGACTAACGTGATATTAAACATACCAGGAATTGAGCATCTCCTGTGCGTATTGCTATAAAATCTATCCACTCATCCCTTGATATGTGTGGATATTGTGATGGAGGTTCCTCTATGATACTCCCGTTGGCATCTCTTAGAAATTTTTTGGTCAATCTAGTTCTGAATGCCCTACGTAGGTTACCAGCTTCCTGAAGTACAAATTTTTTTCGAGATTCATCAACATTAAAAGACATCTGCAAAACAATATAAACAACGTGTCAAAGTAAGTATGTTTACATAGTTTACAATATAATTCATAAATTTTAACAATTACCTGTACATCAGCCCATATGCTCTCTTTGAAACCATCCAAAGCTTCATCCCTCCAATTAGAACAAATAATTGGGACCGTTTGCCGAACAACGGCCCCAATGTAACTCTTCAATATTTTACCATTAGCACGAATTGGTTGGTCCAAATAATTCCATTCAACCTAATAAAAATAATAAAGTAATTAAATCTAGATATCAAACAACATTATGAAATCCTTAGATTAGTAAGTAAATTACATCAAATTTTTGTCCTTTACTCCTAGCGGATGACCGCCTTCATAACTGTTGGCCCACGTCTCGTCGCTTTGGCATCACTAGAATTACTTGAAGATGCCATTTACCTACAAAAATATTAGATACAAGTAAAACATCAATGGACATTAATATAACATTAATTGATGCAAAATATAAAACAACAATGAATAACAAAATCAACACTAGCATTACCGGAAGATGCTAACTATAATATAAAAGGATCAGAAAGTTCATTTAAACACAAACACTACATACATGTTTAAGTCAACCTTTTTCTTTTCTTCATTGGATTGAGATTTGTTTGTCCTTTATTAGTACGAAATGGTGGATTGACCAAAAGCCCCTCATCATGATCATCTCTCATATACATACCATCATCCCTAGTTGGATCAATCTCAAGTGATTGTAATGTCTCGACGAAAGGATCATCTTCAATATCAACATCTCCATGGTCTTGATCATCAATCTTAGTAATTATTTTGTTAGTCAAAAGAACAATGGACCTTTTCATATCAGCTGGATCAGTGACATAGAACACTTGTTGAGCTTGAGATGCTAATATAAAAGGCTCATCTTTATACCCCACCCTATTAAGATCCACCTGCATGAACCCCGACTCATCAATCGAACACCGTTATTATTGTCAACCCACTTACAACCAAACACACCAACCTTAAACTTTGTGTAATCCAACTCCCATATGCGTTCAATGACGTGAAGTATGACATATTTGCATATATCGGGTTTTTTGTCTTTGGCACTTGAGATATGCATCGACCGAGCTACAAGAGTCACACCACTGTTTTTGCATTGTACTCCGACCATCTTGTTCTTTTGTATAGAATGAGTACACATTAAAATTAAAACCGTGGTAAGAGAAGACATGCAAACTTGGACCTTTGGCTAACCATCTCAATCTATTTGAAACTGAAGTAGCATTTTCAGTCAACTCTGCATAAATGTGATCTCTTAGCCACGTTATAAAACAACGATTGTGTTCTCTAGTCAGCCAATTTTGATTCTTATTTGGATACAAACTCTTAAGCATGTCCTTGTGTTTTTCAACATATGGCTCAACCTCATCGGCATTGTGCAGAACATATAAGTGTGCTTGCTCCCATTCTGTCCTTGATATAGTCACTATTTCATTTCCAGTAATTCCTTGCCCCATCATTCTCCATGTGTGACGAGACTTTGGCAGCCCTATAGAATCAGCATTGGATAGGTATTCGATACAGAATTCAACAGCTTCTTCGACAATATACCGTTCAACAATACAACCTTCTGGTCGTGATCGGGTTTTCACATACCCTTTTAATATCTTCATATACCGCTCAATCGGGTACATCCATTTCATATAAGCTGGCCCACACAGTTGTGTCTCTCTAACAAGGTGAATGGTTAGATGAACCATTATGTCAAAGAATGAAGGTGGAAACTACATCTCAAGCTCGGATAAAGTCACAACAATTTCTCTTTGCAATGATGGCAACTTCCCAGGGTCAATCACTTTGCTGCAAATTGCCTTGAAGAAGAAACAGAGTTTAGTTAAGGCCCCCCGCACTTTGTTAGGTAAAATAGACCGTATACCAATGGGTATCAACTGCTCCATAAGAACATGACAATCGTGGGACTTTAGACCTTTTAACTTGAGATCTTTCATCGATACGAGGTTCCTAATGTTTGAAGAGTACCCTTCCGGAACCTTAACTCCTTCAAGAAACTTACAAAAAATAGTTTTTTCTTTTCTAGATAGAGTGTAAGCAGCCGGAGGAAGATATGTACTTTTACCCTTCTTCGTCGGTCCCAATTCTCTTCTTATACCCATACTAACCAAGTCCAACCTTGCATTGATGCCATCTTTAGTCTTCCCTGGCACATTGAGTAACGTACCAATGACACTATCACATATATTTTTTTCAACGTGCATCACATCGAGGAAATGTCTTACATATAATGATTTCCAATATGGCAACTCAAAGAAAATCGACCTTTTCTTCCACCCTCTTGTGACAATATCTCTCGCAAAAGGTTTACCGAATTGGATATTCAAATCCTTTACCTTTTCAAAAAGTTGATCACCCGTCAACGGTGAAGGAGCTCTACCTTCTTCCGAGTTCCCATTGAACGCCTTTCTCCACCACCGGTAATGATGACTTGGATGCAAAAATCTACGATGCCCAAGAAAGACATTCTTCTTACAATGTTCTAACCGCATCCAATCCGTACCCTCTTCACATATAGGGCATGCACACTGACCCTTGATGCTATATCCTGACAGATTACCATAGGCTGGAAAATCATTAATTGTTCCAAACAACATAGCTCTCAAATTGAAACTTTCTTCCTTATACCCATCATACACCTCCACACCTGTCTCCCACAGTTGTTTCAAGTCTTCAATCAAAGGAGTCAAATAGACGTCTATATCATTTCCTGGTTGTTTGGGCCCAGAAATTAACATAGATAACATCATAAATTTGCGCTTCATGCATAGCCATGGGGATAGGTTATAAATCACCAAAATCACAGGCCATGTACTGTGAGAGCTACTTTGAACACCATGCGGGTTAAATCCGTCAGTAGCCAATGCAAGTCGTAGGTTTCTTGATTCTTGCCCAAAATCAGGATAATCATGATCAAATTTCTTCCATTGCGGAGAATCTGCCGGGTGCCACAGCTTGCCATCTTTGATCCTTTCATCCTCATGCCATGTCAAGTGCTTTGAATCTTCTGAACTACGGTACATGCGCCTAAATCTGGGTATTATGGGAAAATACCACACAACCTTCTCTGGATCTGATTCTTTCTTCTTATATCGTGAGGCATTACATTTAGGACACATCTTTAACGATGCATATTCATTCCGAAATAAAATGCAATCGTTAGGACAAGCATGTATCCTCTCGTAGCTCATGCCAATAGAGCGTAACATTTGTTTAGCCTCATATGTCCGACTAGGAAGCACATTATCCTCTGGTAACATGTCTTTCAATAGTGTGAGTAAGTCCGTAAAGCTCTTATCAGTCCATCCGTTACCCGATTTCAAGTTATACAACTTTAACATCGCCGACAATCTTGTGAATTTAGTACAACCATCATACAATGGTTGCTCTGCATCACTTACCAACCTCTCAAACATTTGAGGACAATCCCGAAGATCCTCTTCAACAGCATTTGCAATGTCTTCAAAACGATCGCCCTCATAAGTATTTGTGTCGGTATCGTATGATGAATATCTCACACGATTCCTCATTTCACTAGACTTAGCTCTTGTCTCACCATGTTTTGTCCAACATGTATAACTTTGATCGATTCCATTACACACTAAATGTTCTTCCAAATCGGCTGCACTAACTCGCCTTGCATAACAACAATCTAAACAAGGACATATGATTGTACTAGGGTTTTCCGCATGCCGAACTGCAAAACTAATGAAGTCTTTCACCCCATCCTCATACTCCTTCGTTAAACGATTGGCAGACATCCATTTCCGATCCATGCTTTCCCGATCTACAAAAATATTTATTAAACATATTTACTTTGAGTTTAGAGTGGTTGAGGTCTACATGCAATGTATACAGATTAAAGGAATGAAAGGAATGAAAACTTTTACCGTTTTTCCGCATGGCAAATTGAGTGTGGACAGGGGCTGTGTATTAGTGGGGAAGCATCATAAGGGAAAGATGGGAGAGAGAGGGGGGTATTCAGTTGGGTAAAGGAAAGGATCAGTGTAGCAGTTTCAGGTCCCTTGAAGCACCTGTTGTATCTTTTATGTTCAAGGAGAGGATTGTGAAACAAGAAGAAAACTATTGGTTTCAGTAATCTAGAATCAAATGGTTCATGATGGGAGACTGAAAGTTTTTTCATCAATCAGCCATCATAAAGAGGAGAACAAATAGAATTTATGCTCTACTAGGTCCTGATGACAATTGGATCTATGAAGATTTGCAATTACAGAACTTAGTTTCAGATTTCCTTAAGGATCTATATCAAAGTACTGGTATGGGAAATGTCAGTTTTCCAACCTTATCTGCCTTTCCTAATTTAAAAGAAAGAGACAGGGATTTCCTTGAAAATCTTGTCTCACTTGATGAGATAAAAAGAGCTCTCTTTAGTATGAAAAACATTAAAGCCCCTGGCCTTGATGGTTTTCATCCCATCTCTATTAATTCTCAATGGAATGTTGTTGGTAATTATATATATTCCTGTTAACTCTGATTCCTTAAAAGAATGATATCTCTTGTGTTAATCAATTAAGAAATGTAGCTTTGTGTAATGTAAGTTATAAGATCATTACCAAAGTGATAGCTCATAGGCTAATAACTGTTATGCCTTACATTGTAAATAATACTCAAAGTAGTTTCGTACCAGGAAGCAAATTTGTAGCTGAGTTTTGATGATGACCTAATCTTTGTAGTGAAGCAAATTTGAACCAGACTCAAATGATTTTAAATGTATTTGAGGAATTCTCATGAACAGCTCGGGCGGAGAGTGAATCTATCCAAGTCTAAAGTCTTCTTCTCTAGTAACAATAATCCCGACTTGGCTCACCGACTTAAGTAGGACTCTACGGATTGAGAAGACTCAAGATCTGGGTACTTATTTAGGAGCACCTCTGTTGCATCAGAGATCTTCAAGAAATGTCTATGCGTATGTTCTGGAGAAAATGAAAAAGAAACTATCATTCTGGAAGGCCAACTCACTATCTTTTGCAGGAAGAGTTACATTAGCACAATCATCTTTGGCAAGTATACCTGGTTACATAATGCAAACTTCAGCAATCCCTATCTCAGTTTGTGAAGAGGCTGAGAAAATCTGCAGAGATAAAAAAACCAAGAATATTAGCATACAACATTCTCATATTTGGATTTTGGCTTGTCAGTTGAATTATTTTTGTAATCGTCATATTCTGCCTCACACATTAGAGTTTTAAAATTAATCCTGGAAAATTTTCCATTGAATAAATATTCGAAAAACCAAAACTACTACAAATATACAACTGAAATGTTTCTTTAAACTCTAATACACAGACACACAAAAAGGGTTTCTAAAGGAGCAAGAAAATGTTCCTGAAACTAATATTGCAAAATTTAGGTAGCAAATAAAAATCTTCTGCATATATAGTGAACGATTCCAACAGATAGAGTTACCTTTGAAATGGATAGTTATTTCAGTTCTGTGACCGGAGTTTCACGGCATTTGAGAAGCTTTCAAATGTAAGCTCACCTAGGAATAAGACAAAACTTCAGTTTTATAAGATACACTTGGAGGAACCCCAATATGAGAAAATCTCAGTAATGTCATAATAAGCATCCTTTCCAACAAGGGAGAAAAAAGAGAAACAAGGGGACTTACCAAACAGCGAAGAGGAAAATGCGATGGAAGAGGGAAGGGCTTGAACGGGCGGTGATGGCTGCAGGATGGTCAACAACAGCAGCGGCGGCGAGCAACGAAGGTGATGGTGGCAAATAAGGGTTCCCGCGATGGAAACGAGCTACAGTAGGGTTGGGGCTGTGTGTGTCGAGTAGAATGAAGAGAGCAAGAAAAAAAGAGGGAAGAAAACCAAGGTCCCGCGTTTAATTTGCTGTTCTGAAGAAAAGGTGAACCTAAGATAGCGTTTCCTTTAGGAAACGCTATCTTAGGTATCACCTAAGATAGCGTTTCCTTTAGGAAACGCTATCTTACGTATCACCTAAGATAGTGTTTCCGTGTGGAACCGCTATATTTTCCTAAGTGGCACTTTTAATAGCGGTTCCACACGGAAACGCTATCTTAGGTGATACCTAAGATAGCATTTTCTAAAGGAAACGCTATTAAAAGTCCCCCCATCACTTTTAATAGCATTTCCACACGGAAATGCTATAAAAGGTGCGTTATTAAAAGTCTAATCTGTTGTAGTGATAGGTCAGGTTTTTGTGTCAAAAATAGGGTAAGAATTAGGGTTAAGGGTTAAAATTAGGGTTCTGGGTCAAATTTATGGTTTAGGGACAAAATTGGGGTTTAGGGTTTGAAGGGTTTTGAGTTTAAAATAGGGTTAGGGTCAAAAATAGGGTTCGAAATTGGGTTTTGGATCAGAATTTGGGGTCTGTGTCAAATTTACGGTTCTGGGTTAAATTTAGGGTTTAGGATCAAAATTTATGTTTTTGGGTTAAAATTAGGTTTTCGGGTCAAAATCAGGGTGTTGGTTCAAATTTAGGGTTTAGGTTCAAAATTAGGGTTTAGGGTTTGAATTAGGGTTTTGAGTTGAAAATAGGGTTTTGGGACAAAAATAGGGTTAAAATTAGGGTTTTGGGTCGAAATTAGGTTTAGGATTAGGGTTTTGGGTCAAAATTAAGGTTTCGGGTTTTGAGTTAAAATTAGGGTTTTGGGACAAAAATAGGGTTAGAATTAGGGTTTTGGGTTAGTGTTTTGGGTCAAAATTAGGGCTTTGGATTTCAATTAGGGTTCTGGTTCAAATTTAGGGTTTAGGGTTTGAATTAGGATTTTGAGTAAAAAATAGGGTTTTGGGTCTAAATTTGGGTTTTAGGTCAAATTTAGGGCTTTGGGTTAAAATTATGGTTCTGGTTCAAATTTAGGGTTCTGTGTTAAATTTAGGGTTTAGGGTTAGAATTAGGGTTTTGGGACAAAAACAGGGTTAGAATTAGGTTTGAGGGTTTGAATTAGGGATTTGAGTTAAAAATAGGGTTTTGGGTCTAAATTAGGGATTTGGGTCAAAATTAGGGCTTTGGGTCAAAATTAGGGTATAGGGTTTGAATTAGGGTTTTGGGACAAAAATAGGGTTATATTAGGGTTTTGGGTCTAAATTTGGGTTATAAATATGGTTTTGGGTCAGAATTAGGGTTTTGGGTCAAAATAAGGGATTTGGGTTAAAATTGGGGTTTTGGGTCAAAATTTCGGTTTTGGGTCCAAATTAGAGTTTTGGATCAAAATTATGGTTCTGGGTTTGAATAAGGGTTTTGAGTAAAAAAATAGGGTTTTGGGTCTAAATTAGGGTTAGAATTAGGGTTCTTGGTCAAAATTAGGGCTTTGGGTTAAAATTATGGTTCTGGGTCAATTTAGGGTTCTGTGTTAAATTTAGGGTTTTGGGACAAAAACAGGGTTAGAATTAGGTTTGAGGGTTTGAATTAGGGTTTTGCATTAAAAATAGGGTTTTGGGTCTAAATTAGGGATTTGGGTAAGAATTAGGGCTTTGGGTCAAAAATAGGGTTTTGGGTTTGAATTAGGGTTTTGAGTTAAAAATAGGGTTAGAATTAGGGATTTGGGTTAAAATTAAGGTTTCGGGTCAAAATTAGGGTTCTGGGTCAAAATTTGGGTTTAGGGTTTGAATTAGGGTTTCGAGTTTAACATAGGGTTTTGGGTCAAAAATAGGGTTCGAGTTAGGGTTTAGGGTTTGAATTAGGGTTGTGTCAAAATTAAGGTTTTGGGTCTAAATTAGGATTTTGGGTCAGAATTAGGGTATTGGGTCAAAATTAGGGATTTGGGTTAAAATTAGGGTTTTGGGTCAAAATTTCGGTTTTGGGTCCAAATTAGGGTTTTGGGTCAAAATTGGGGTTGAGGGTTTGAATTAGGGTTTTGAGTAAAAAATAGGGTTTTGGGTCTAAATTAGGGTTTTGGGTCAAAATTAGGGCTTTGGGTTAAAATTAGGGTTCTGGGTCTAAATTAGGGTTAGAATTAGGGTTTTGGGTCAAATCTAAGGTTTAGGATCAAAATTTGGGTTTAGGGTTTGAATTAGGGTTTTGGGTTAGAAATAGGGTTTCGGGTCTAAATTAGGGTTTTCAGTCAAAATTAGGGCTTTGGGTCAAAATTAGGGTTTTGGGTTTGAATTAGGGTTTTCAGTTAAAAATAGGGTTTTGGTTCAAAACTAGGGTTAGAATTAGGGATTTGGGTTAAAATTAGGTTTTCGGGACAAAATTAGGGTTCTGGGTCAAATTTAGGGTTTAGGGTTGGGTTAGTGTTTTGGGTCAAAATTAGGGTTTTGGGTTTGAATTAGGGTTTTGGGTTTAAAATAGGATTTTCGGTCAAAATTAGGGTTCGAATTAGGGTTTTGGGTCAATAGGCTTTGTGTTAAAATTAGGGTTCTGGGTCAAATTTAGGGTTTAGGGTAAAAATTTAGGTTTCTGGGTATCGTGACAAAATTAGGGTTCTGGGTTAAATTTGGGGTTCAGGATCAAAAGGGTCAAAATTTGGTTTGGGTTTGAATTAGGGTTTTGAGTTAAAAATAGGGTTTTGGGACAAAAATATAGTTATATTAGGGTTTTGGGTCTAAATTTGGGTTAGAAATTAGGTTTTTGTGTTAAAATTAGGGTTTTGGGTCAGAATTAGGGTTTGGGGAGAAAATTAAGGATTTGGGTTAAAATTGGGGTTTTGGGTCAAAATTTCTGTTTTGGGTCCAAATTACAGTTTGGGTCAAAATTAGGGTTTAGGGTTTGAATTAGGGTTTTGGGTCTAATTTAGGGTTAGAATTAGGATTTTGGGTCAACATTAGGGTTTTGGGTTAAAATTAGGGTTATGGGTCAAATTTAGGGTTCGGTGTTAAATTTAGGGTTTAGGGTCAAAATTTAGGTTTTTAGGCTTGAATTAGGGTTTTGAGTTAAAAATAGGGTTTTGGGACAAAAATAGGGTTAGAATTTGGGTTTGGGGTCAAAATTAAGGTTTCGGGTTTTGAGTTAAAAAATGGGTTTGGGGACAAAAACAGGGTTAGAATTAGGGTTTTGGGTCAGAATTAGGGTTTTCAATCAAAATTAGGGCTTTGGGTCAAAATTAGGGTTTAGGGTTTGAATTAGGGTTTTGAGTTAAAAATAGGGTTAGAATTAGGGATTTGGGTTAAAGTTAGGGTTTTGGGTAAAAATTAAGGTTCTGGGTCAAATTTAGGGTTTAGGGTTTGAATTAGGGTTTCGAGTTTAATAATGGGTTTTGGGTCAAAAATAGGGTTCGAGTTAGGGTTTAGGGTTTGAATTAGGGTTTTGGGTCAAAATTAGGGTTTTGGGTCTAAATTATGATTTTGGGTCAGAATTAGGGATTTGGGTTAAAATTAGGGTTTTGGGTCAAAATTGGGGTTGAGGGTTTGAATTAGGTTTTTGAGTAAAAAATAGGGTTTTGGGTCTAAATTAGGGTTTAGGGTCAAAATTAGGGCTTTGGGTTAAAATTAGGGTTCTGGGTCAGGGTTTTGGGTCTAAATTAGGGTTTTGTGTCAAATCTAGGGTTTAGGATCAAAATTAGGGTTTAGGGTTTTGGTTTAAAAATAGGGTTTTGGATTCAAATTAGGATTTTGGGTCAAAATTAGGGCTTTGGGTTATAATTAGGGTTTTGTGTCTAAATTTCGGTTTTGGGTCCAAATTAGGGTTTTGGGTCAAAATTTGGGTTCAGGGTTTTGACTAAAAAATAGGGTTTAGGGTCTAAATTACGGTTAGTATTAGGGTTTTGGCTCAAAATTAGGGCTTTTGGTTAAAATTAGGGTTCTCGCTCAAATTTAGGGTTTAGGGTCAAAATTTAGGTTTTTGGGTTGGAATTAGTGTTGAGTTAAAAATAGGGTTTTGCGACATAAAAAGGGTTAGAATTAGGGTGTTGGGTCTAAATTAGGATTTGAATTAGGGTTTTGGGTCAAAATTTGGGTTTTGGGTCAAAATTAAGGTTTCGGGTTTTGAATTTAAAAATGGGTTTTCGGACAAAAATAGGGTTAGAATTAGGGTTTTGGGTCTAAATTAGGGTTAGAATTAGGTTTTGGGTCAAATTTAGGGTTTAGGATCAAAATTAGGGTTTTGGGTCACAATTAGGGCTATGGGTTATAATTAGGGCTTTGGGTCAAATTTTCGGTTTTGGCTCCAAATTAGGGTTTTGGGTCAAAATTAGGGTTTAGTGTTTGAATTAGGGTTTTGAGTTAAAAATAGGGTTTTCTGTCAAAAATAGGGTTAGAATTAGGGATTTGGGATAAAATTAGGGATTCGAGTCAAAATTAGGGTTCTGGGTCAAATTTAGGGTTTAGGGTTTGAATTCGGCTTTTGAGTGTAAAATAGGGTTTTGGGTCAAAAATAGGGTTCGAGTTAGGGTTTAGGGTTTGAATTAGGGTTTTTGGTCAAAATTAGGGTTTTGGGTCAAAATTAGCAATTTGGGTCAGAATTAGGGTTTTGGTTCAAAATTTCGGTTTTGCGTCCAAATTAGTGTTTTGGGTCAAAATTAGGGCTTTGGGTTAAAATTAGTGTTCTGGGTCAGTGTTTTGGGTAAAAAAATAGGGTAAGAATTAGGGTTTAGGCTTAAAATTAGGGTTCTGGGTCAAATTTAGGGTTTAGGGTCAAAATTAGGGTTTGAGTTTAAAATAGTGTTTTGGGTCAAAAATAGGGTTCGAAATAGGGTTTTGTATCAGAATTAGGGTCCTGTGTCAAATTTACGGTTCTGGGTTTAATTTAGGGTTTAGGTTCAAAATTTAGGTTTTTGGGATAAAATTAGGGTTTAGGCTTAAAATTAGGGTTTTGGTTCAAATTTAGGGTTTACGGTCAAAATTAGGGTTTAGGGTTTTAATTAGGGTTTTGAGTTAAAAATAGGGTTTTAGGACAAAAATATGGTTAAAATTAGGGTTAGGATTAGGGTTTTGGGTCAAAATTTGGGTTTTGGATCAAAATTAAGGTTTCGGGTTGAGTTAAAATTAGGGTTTTGGGACAAAAATAGGGTTAGAATTAGGGTTTTGGGTTAGTGTTTTGGGTCAAAATTAGGGTTTAGGGTTTGAATTAGGGTTCTGGTTCAAATTTAGGCTTTATGGTCAAAATTAGGGTTTGGGGTTTGAATTAGGGGTGTGAGTTTAAAGTTGTATTTTGGGTCAAAATTAGGGTTCGAACTAGGGTTTTGGGTCAATAGGCTTTGGGTTAAAATTAGGGTTATGGGTCAAATTTAGGGTTCTGAGTTAAATTTAGGGTTTAGGGTAAAAATTTAGGTTTCTGGGTTTCGTGTCAAAATTAGGGTTCTGGGTTAAATTTGGGGTTCAGGGTCAAAATTTGGTTTGGGTTTGAATTAGGGTTTTGAGTTAAAAATAGGGGTTTGGGACAAAAATAGGGTTATATTGGGGTTTGGGGTCTAAATTTGGGTTAGAATTGGGGTTTTGGGTGAAAATTAGGTTTTTGCGTCAGAATTAGGGTTGTGGGTAAAAATTAGGGATTTGGGTTAAAATTTGGGTTTTGGGTCAAAAATTCGGTTTTGGGTCAAAATTAGGGTATTGGGTCTAAATTAGGGTTAGAATTAGGGTTTTGGGTCAAAATTAGGGCTTTGGGTTAAAATTAGGGTTCTGGGTCAAATTTAGGGTTCTGTGTTAAATTTTGGGTTTAGGGTTATAATTAGGGTTTTGGGACCAAAACAGGGTTAGAATTAGGTTTGAGGGTTTGAATTAGGGTTTTGCGTTAAAAATAGGATTTTGGGTCAAAAATAGTTTTTTGGGTCAGAATTAGGGTTTTGGGTCAATATTAGGGTTTGAGTTAGTGTTTTGAGTTAAAAATAGGGTTAGAATTAGGGATTTGGGTTAAAATTAGGGTTTCAGGTCAAAATTAGGGTTCTGGGTCAAATTTAGGCTTTAGGGTTTGAATTAGGGTTTCAGTTTAATATAGGGTTTTGGGTCAAAAAAAGGGTTCGAGTTAGGGTTTAGGGTTTGAAATATGGTTTTGGGTGAAAATTAGGGTTTTGGGTCTAAATTAGGATTTTGGGTCAGAATTAGGGTATTGGGTCAAAATTTGGGATTTGGGTTAAAATTTCGGTTTTGGGTCAAAATTTCGGTTTTGGGTCCAAATTAGGGTTTTGGGTCAAAATTGGGGTTGAGGGTTTGAATTAGGGTTTTGAGTAAAAAATAGGGTTTTGTGTCTAAATTAGGGTTTTGGGTCAAAATTAGGGCTTTGGGTTAAAATTAGGGTTTTGGGTCTAAATTAGGGTTAGAATTAGGGTTTTGGGTCAAATCTAGGGTTTAGGATCAATATTAGGGTTTAGGGTTTGAATTAGGGTTTTGGTTAAAAAATAGGGTTTTGGGTCCAAAATAGGGTTTTGGGTCAAAATTTGGGTTTAGGGTTTTGAGTAAAAAATAGGGTTTTTGGTCAAAATTAGGGTCAGAATTAGGGTTTCGTGTCAAAATTAAGGCTTGGGGTTAAAATTCGGGTTCTGGGGTCAAATTTACGTTTATGGATTAAATTTAGGGTTTAGGGTCAAAAATTAGGGTTTTACGTTAAAATTAGGAGTCTGGGTTAAATTTAGGGTTTAGGGTCAAAATTTGGGTTTAGGGCTTGAATTTGGGTTTTGTGTTAAAAATAGTGTTTTGGGACACAAATAAGGTTAGAATTAGGGTTTT
>JAUPTC010001096.1:0-29230 GCA_030762895.1 Sophora flavescens
TCTTTCTTTGAGCATTTCTTAAAAAGTGTAGTGTCTACTTTTCTCTATTAAATTATTTTCCACTGAATGTGCTTGGCCTATCATACAAACTCTTGGAGCTTGTTGCAGTCCATATAAACCTTTCTTAAGCTTATAGACATGGTAAGGATTTTAGATCCTCAAAACTGGGAGTTACTTATACTTATTCCTCAATTATTCCATTTAGGGATGTACTTTTTTAACATCCATTTGATAAAGGTTATATCATGTTGGCAGCATATGAACCCAGAATTCTAATTGCTACAAATCTAACTACGGTACAGAAGTTTGATAATCAATACCTTCTTGGCGAGTTATAGCCGAGCAACTAATCTTGCTTTGTTTCTTACCAATTTTCCATCTTCATCAAGTTTGTTTCTTATACCCAGTTCGATAAAGATTTTCTCCTTGGGTTTCAAAGACTGATCGAGACATCATTTCTCTTGGGCCAGTTGGTTCTTCTTATAGCTAGTCAGCTTTTCTTGCAAGGCTTCTTCAATATTTTTAGGTTCCAATGATTGAAGGCCATGTTGTTGTTTTCGTTGAAACAGATCGCAGTTCCCACTCATTGAGATGGACTTCAATATGAATCTTTGGATAATAGGTCTTGAATTTCCGATATTTCTTTAAATTAGAGTTTGGATGCATCATCATTTTCAATTTCAGACCAACTATTTATTTATACAGAAGATTCTTCCAACGCTGAGATTAAGTTCAATACAGCAACATCTTCTCTAGATACTGATAGTTCAACCAGTCTTTTTAAACCATTATTAAACTTTATGAATTGATTCTTCTACAACAAAAAGTTCTAGAGTTAAGATTTAAAAGCTTTAGACATTTCAAAATATCGAATATGCCTTTATCTACTTTTGAGTCAAATTTGCCAAGATGATCTTTGTGTATTGTGTAACATTCCATCCAAATGCATTAGAAATATGATGATATGTTGGGTTTTCTACCTTTCCACAATCATAAGAATCTTATTTGGGATAGGTCAATCGTGTCGTTTTGCATAACAAGCGATGTTAATGGCTTTTGCCAGAAAGTATTTAGGAAGATTATTTTCAGTTTAGCATTGTTCTTCCCATCTCACGAAGAGGATCTGTTCTTTCTCTAACCACTCCATTTTGATGTAAGTTCTAGGTCTGAAGAAATTGTGAGAAATCTCTTTCCTCACCCACGTTTTGTTTGCTATTTTCAAATCTCCTCCCATGATCCTTATAACGAGAAATCGAAACCTTATCATTGCATCTCTTTTTAATCTCAAGACCTTATAAGACTATCCTTGAGGGTTAAGAAGAGTACCCATGTAAATCTAGTATAGTCTATACTATATGACAAACCATATTTCTTTCCACCTAGGCTAGCTATATTGTTGGTCAAGCGGATCCATGTATTAAATGGGCACAAAGTCTGAAAGATTCTTTCTTAAATTTGAGCTTGATTTTACTTGTTTACCTCTCATATGCATCACACATAATATCTTTCTTAAAGGAAATATCAGGCAATCCTCTCCGAGGTTATGCTTTTTCAATTTAAATTTGTTTCATACTAACATGTCCTAGTTTTTATGGCCACTTTTACATCCTCTTTAGACATAAAGCATGTTACACTTGATTTAAAAGTTGGACAAGTCAATCTTTACAGATTGTTTTGCCTTTTGGCAGAAAAATAGAGTCTCCACTATTGTCACACAGGCTATGCATGCATCTTTAGAAAGATACAGAAAATTCACTGTAGCATAATTGACTTATGCTAAGCAAATTATGTTTGATCCTTTTTACATATAAAACATCACGGGATAATGGGCAAGGGAGGTTTACCGCAATTTTACCTACCACAACAACTTCTCTTCTCATTGCACCAAAGTCACATGTCCACCTTTCTTAGGGTTGAGGTCTAGAACACAGACTGTCTCTTGTCACGTGTCGGGCATCCTTTGTCCAAGCACATGACAGGTTGTTTCTTTTTGTCCTGTTAAGTAGGTATCCATGCAAGGAATGATCATAAACTTAGGTACCCACACTTTCTTGGGGTCCTTGTAAGTTAGTGCTAAGGAGTCCACAGGAAGATTTCTTTCTCTTTTTGTAGATACATTTACGGATATGTCCAGTTTTCCCGGCATGTGCATATAGGTTTATTTGATACAGATTTGACAAATTATTTTGAGAACTTTGTTGATCCTTTATGATGTTCCTTGATGGAATATCTATTCCTTCTTTGTTATAAAAGTGCCTAGACTTCCCAAAAGTTTACGGATTATCTCTACCATTATAAAATTTGGCAAAGATCTATGGTGAGCTCTTTCTACTGTTTGAAGTTTGTTAACTTCTTGGAAGGTAGAGTTTCAATTGAGGATCTCGGCTTTGACTTTGATCTTGACATATTATTTTCCTAACTTTTCACACTCATTATTTCCGTATACTCATTTGAGAGTTTACATACTGTCTCTTGATGGTTTGAAAGCTTTAGACATATAGTAGGATTCTTCCAGCAATTCATGTAGGCATCATTCATTTCAAGTTCGAATGTGCCTCGATTAATTGCATTCGGTGTCGTATCCCCATAAGGCAGATTTGCTTCAAGTTCTCTCCTTCTTTCGGTGGAGCTTTCATCAAGATCTTCCCAGTGGTCGTCATTCTTTCTCTTTTTTGTTGAAGAACTTCTTGGGAGATTGCTTTTTGTCGAGGCGACAGGCTTGATATGGCCCGGACTTACCATTCATAACAATGTGCTTGTGTCAGCGAGATCCACCATCTTTGTTTTTCTCTTTGTTGAAGGGCACAAAAGGTTTGTCCTTTACAGAAGTTTCTTTTCTTCCAAAGCTTTTTCATTTTTCTAGTGAAAGAGAGAGAGTTCACATCATCTTCATCATCTGAATCATCTTCATTTGATTCCTCGAATTCCTCTCAAGATTCATCACTTTTGGAGAGCTTTTGATGAGGTTTTCCCCTAGATGATTTCTTGTCGCTTTGAGGGCAATGGAGTTGTTTTTTTACCAATGTTTTCTTCAATAAGCTCTTATTCATGGATTTGAGAGTGCCAAGAGCTATCTAGCTTTGTTCTTAAGTCTTTGGCCCGAGATACGGTGGACTTCTAGTGGTCTCCATTTCTTTGGAAGACTTTTGAGAATCTTTTGAATGTGTTCCTCAATCTTGTAAACTTTTCCCGGTGATTTCAGTCCATTGCTGGTGTTTGAAATCTTCCATTCATTTGGCAATAGTTTCTCCTTCCTCCATTTTAAATAGCTATTACTTTCGACCAACATGTTGACTTTGGTCTCTTTGATTTCTTGGTTCCTTCATAGGCAACCGCTAGTGAATCGAACATTTCTTTTTGCAATTCACACGCACTTTTTCAAATTCTTCTCTGCCGGCAGCACATGATTGCATATCTAGCCATGGCATTTATCCGCCACTTTGTCTTTTGCTCGGAGGTCATGTTAGCTTTAGGAACTCCCATTCCATTGTCATCTTTAGGGAATGTAAGGGTCTTCTTCAATGAGATCTCAAAGATCGAGTTAGTGGATCAAGAACCACCTCATCTTTTCTTTCCAAGAAATATAGTCCTCCCCATTGAAGTAGGGAGGCCTCGCATTGAGGATCCTTCTCAGCACGGTTAACTTGTTTGTGCTAGCTTCTCGCCATCTCAAGATCTTTCCTCGACCTTTATAAGTGCTCATCCCAGGTGAGCTGATACCAAAGCCAACTAAATACGTAAAGTTAACCAAGAGGGGGTTGAATTGTGTTTACCAATTTTCGGTTACTTTAAAAAATCATGAGTAACAACCTGAACTTAGTTTAGAAAATATTAGGCTGGTAATCACGTCTAATATTGATTGAGCACACAAGCAAGCGAGAAAGAGTAAGCAGGAGTTTGATATTCACAATATTAACTCCCCAAGTTAAAAGCTGAAGGAGAATAATACTTAAGCAAAATAAAGAGATAAGGAAGAGGAATATCACTCAAGAGTTTTATCTTGGTTCACCCCCACAAATCCCACAAGAGCTACGTCTATTTCTTAGCTATCAAAAGTTTCCACTATAATTGAGTAAATTACGAACAAATATTCTTTCACACCTAGCCTCTTATTCAGCACACAAGGCATATAAAGGTTTTGTGTAATTAATAAGACTTACAAGTCTTCCAGATCACACTCGAGAGTAGAATAAATATGAAGTGTGAAAGACTACGTTAATATCAAATGATTCGTTTATTTAATGAAAGAATGAAGAAGTTAATGAGGAGAGAAATGTCAGCATAGTGTTTTAATGATATTCAACTTGTTTTCATCTTCATTGTTTGATCTGTTTAAAAGGCTTCAATCAATAATCCGTTTAGACCCACTGAGGAAAATGAAGTATTTGATTTGAGCTTAAGATACCATTAATGCCAAAGAGTGATTCAGTATAAACATTAAACGCCAGGGCGTTTAGCTTTGACAAGGTTGTCCAAGAGTACATTTTTAATCAATCGTTTGTTATACCGAGTAGATAAAAGAAGGGCTTCTTGTACGGTGACGTAGAGCTTTTTCTCTTTAAGTGCAATAGTGACTTGACTTTCCAAAAAGCACTTTTACTTTGTACTAAAAACAGCTAAAGGTTCCATTTGGGTACGAAGATTGGTGTTTATTCCTTAAAACCTTGAAATAAACGTTCTTTATTCCTTATCCTTTGAGCTATTGTCCGGAGGTCTTGAGATCCTTAAGGAAGGCATTTAATATGAATAAGATGGCTGAAACTTCATTTACGACAAATTGACATTATACCGAGTTGGAAAAATTCAAGACCGGGGAGAAGTAATCAAAATCGAGGCAGTGCTCAAAGCGGTCAAAACCAGACGGGTGATCATGTAGTCCAAAACCGGGACGGGTGATCATGCAGTCAAAACTAGGAGTGGTCATGCGGTCAAAACTAGGCAGTTGGTCTTGTAGTCCAAAACTAGACTAGGTGCTAGCTTATTCCAAAAGTCGGACGGGTGATCACCGAGTCGTTTGAATGAGATGCTTCGCCACGTCATCAAGTAAACTGGAGATCTTGATAAGCGCGTTGACTTGGTCTTTGACTAAAAGCGAGAAGAATGGTTTTTAGGCGGGTCTTATAAATCGGGCTCACTTAAAATCGGACGAGTCAAAAAAGTGGACAGTGACCTTAAATCTGATTTTCCGCACCATATCGATTTGTCGAGAATTTCATAAGGTTCAATATTAACATACTTAATCTATTTGGAGGGTTGGGCTATGGTGCATCACCCACATTTTACACCATAACTCATTCCATGTGGCAAATTTGGGTCGATCAATTGCCACATAGGTTGAATCAAAATTTAACTTTCTAGTTGTATTATCAGTAGTCAAACTAAATGAATATAGTATATTATAGTATAATATTTGTACTTTTTGTATTTGCAAATTTAACTCGTATTTAAAATAATGTCTTTTGATTTAAAAAAACGCGAGTTATATTACAAAATATTATTGACAACGAACATTACTTTAATTCATATTAAAATATTATTTTGCAATATAATGAGTTTTTTTTAATCAAAAAACATTCTTTTAATATAAGTTCAATTTGAATACAAAGGCATATCATACTACCTGAATATTGTATTAAATATATTTGACTTCTGGTAGAAATATAACTAGAGAGTTTGAAAATTTTGATCACGCATGTGGCAATTTGATTGGTCCAAAATTGTATATGGATGGTGTAGTGGGTGGTATAAAATATGGGCGGTCTTGGCAAAATGCATCAAAACTTAAAGAATTTATACATTGAATGTATTTGCAGTGAATGGCACAAAGAGTTTTAAAGAGGCAACAACTGAACCGATTTATTACTGTTCTGTGCAGAAAACATTTTTTTCCATGTTGTTTATCATCCATCAGCTTCAAAGTTATGCCTGCAACGAGGGAGAGTGAGTTCTGTGAAGGTTTGCAAGATGTCATGGCCGGTTGCAAAGAGAGTTGGATGGCTTCAATGTAATAGCAGATATTGGGTTCTTTAACAAGGAGTTTCCTGAGAACATGAGAAGCATTGAAATGAAGGATGGCTTTGGAATGAATTAAAAAAAAAAAAAAAAAAAACCCCAAAAAATAGCATAGCAGAAGAAATGGGTGACTTGAACCGGGGGCGGCATGACGACGGTACAGCGGTCATAAGCTAGACGGTGCGGTGGGTAAGCAGTGGCAGTGGAGAGACCATCGGCGGGTGGTGGGGAGCGGCGGTCTTGAGCGCTTTTAGGATTGCATATCAAAGAATCAATATTATTTTTTTTCTTGTTCGATCTTGATAGCTTTAGAAGGGAGGTGATTCAATAGAATGCTTAATGGGAAGCAATGCCAGGTTGCTCAACAACATTTTTAATATTACTTTAGGGAAGTTGGAGCACTTAATTGTGTTTCATTATTTATTTTCTTTTTCTCTAAAAACTGAGTCAATAATTTTCTTCGTAAAAATCACTCAATACGTCAACCTAAAATAAGTTTAGAAAGAAAATTATTATAAAATACTAAGATATTATCGAAATTTGAAGCATCCAAATGCATTATTCAATTTGTTTTAATACTAAATTTTTTTTTTGTCATGGATGAAATGTAATTGTCTAATAATTTATATTTATTTAAAATTATTAAATTAGATTTTTTATATATGTAATGTCGATATATAAATGAAAGGGGTATTTCTGTAATATCAATGGGTATATATAAATAAAATATCACTCCCTGGGTGGGCATGGTGGCATCCAAACCACTTCCCCCTCTCCCTTCATAAACAATTAATTTTTTTTGGTGAAACAAACTTTTTGGAACAAAATGTTTTTAATGTATAGTGCTTTTGTTAATATGTTTAGAAAAGGACAGTGATTTTCTTTATTTTCTCCAGTTTTTAATATAGCCGTATAACCAGAATACAAGTTGATGAACATAACTAACATAGGGATAACATTTTGCTTAAGATAAATCATATTCAACGCACTGAACTAGTCGATTTTCTTTGTGTGTAGTGAACTAGTCAAATTAAACAAAAGAAGCCATTAGAAATTATTTGGCGAAATCAATTTAAAAGTGAAATTATTTATCAAAAGAAGTTATCCTTTCTTTCGCATAATAAGGAGCATAGTACTCTAGAGATTGAGCACACACCACATACTAATTAAGATAAATCCTTCTACTTTTTTTAATAAAAAGAAGTGATTAAGGTGGAGAGGGGAATGAGAATGAAATAAAGAAAGTAAATTAACCACGTAGTATAAAATACAGAATTAAAAGCAATTTTTTTTATTTTTTGATAGCCAAATTTATTCAACGAGTATAATGGGTACTTTAACCATATACAAAGAATAAAAAATTAGGAGACCACGATCATATGCTTGGACATTGGGCAGGTTAATTTATTATATTTTAATTTTTTTTTAATGAAGAATGGAAATTTAAATTTATGGTACTCTGGTCCTTCGTTGCTCTCAACTCTCACAACATTTGTTCCACTAGTAGTATATCCGGCTTAGTTTTGGGGTATTCTCAATGTTTTGAGCATTGCTTGGGAGAGAGGTATTAGAAAGCTTTAGGTTAAGGGTGATTCATCGTCACTCATCAGCTATCTCACTAGCTCGAGATGAATCTGATGGTCTCACCTTTGTGCCCTTGTAATCCACTTCATCCACCTTCTGAAAGTAAAGGATCTGGGAGGTTTGTTTTATCCATGGTACGAGGAAGGTAATGCAGTTATAGATTGGTTAATTTTTCACATACCAGATCAGTGGGTTTACATGTTTTGGAACATCCCCCACATCAACATGGTTGTAAGGATTTGTTGTTCTAGGATTCTACTGGAGCTTCATTTTATCGTAGAACGATGCCGCTCAAGTCAAGGTGAGACCTAAAGCTAGATGAGGTTTTAGAGTGAACAAATCATGAAATAATGTCTCATATGTACAATTTTGTTAGGTATCAAAGTCAATTTTTTTTAACGAACTATGTAGGGTGCTGGAGTGATATGGGCTGTGAGCCTAAAGCAAAGGCTTATCTACCTTACCCTTGGATAGACCATGTATCATAATGTAGTTTCGGTTTAGGAGCTGGACCCTTCTTGTTAGTTACCCAAAAAAATCACTTGTCCCCAATCTTATTGTGAGAGATTTGTAAATTGAAGGGTTATATATCTTCTTCCAAAATTGTCAACTTTGAAAGATTATATATATATATATATTTTTTTGTGACTTCAAATCCGCCAATTTGGTCCCATGGAGACTTAGAAATAGATGGGACAATTGCATGAAGATCAATAATGGAATGAATTTGGTTTGTTCTCATATTTTTCGTGAAGGCAACAATTGTGCGGATAAACTTGCTTCTCATGGTACTAACATTGATTTATATGTGGGACTTAATCCCAAATTTTATTAGGGAAGATTTTTATAGTAATAGATATGGCCTCGAATTATAGGTTCAGATAATTTTGTTCGTGGGGTGATTTATGTCCGTGTTTTTGTATTCTTTCATTTTTATTAATAAATAGGATGTGCTGCAAATGATTGGTAATGCTTGGGATGCCAAGCTGGGTTGGGATGTCTTGCATTGGGTGATCGATTAGCACATGTCTTTTTTTTTAAAAAAAAATATATTTTTTTGAGATTTCTAAATTAAAATGTCTGTTAATGAAGAGTCACATTGCTTTGAAAAGGTAAATCCCTTGTGGAAAGTCACTAATTTTTCTGTAAAAGAGAGCATCATTCATCATTCGAAAAGGAGAATTACAAAGGAATTTGTCCAATCTCATTCTAATCAATTCAAAATTCCCCAAAAATACATTTCTTCTTTGCACAGGGAGTGGATATGAGAATTATCATCCTGCAAAATATCATTGATGTCTTTGGGTGACTTTGGTTGTGCAAGACAATTAAGTGTTCTTTTTATATTCTAATTAAGGAAATTTGTTTTTACACATTTGCAGTCAGTTATATGACAATGGTGGGGCAAATTAAATCTTAAGGAAAATGCTAACACATGCCTAGAAAATCTGTGCAAAGTTCACTAATTTGTCTTTTATATTTGTATGAAATTTCTAGTTTTGCATTATTTTTTCATTAAGTTTTCCCCTATAACACCAACAACCTTTAGCTTTAATTTTGATTCTCTATCAATGGCAACTACAAGTATGAAAAAAATGACTTCCAAATTTATGAAACTTGAAACATTTGGTAACGTTGGTCATGAAACTTCTTAATATGATTATAAAAAGGCAAAATAGGTAAATTGGTCCCATACGTTTATTATAATTTTCAAATCGGTCCTATACTTTTTTTTCCCCTTCAAACATACGTTTTTGAAACGTTTTCATGTAAGTGCTATATCGTTTTGAAGTTTTTCAAATAAATCCTATATGTTTTGACAATATTCAAAATGTAGTTCTCGTATGTTTTGAAATATTAAACACACGGTTGAAAACGTTTGATAAATGGTTGAGAAACGGGAAGGACTAATGAAAACGTTTCAAAACGTGAGACCAATTTAAAAAAAAAATAAAACATATAAGGCCGATTTGAAAATTAAAATAAACGTACGGATCAATTACCTATTTTGCCTTATAAAAAATAGGATGCACTTTCTCCTTACAACTTTGAAGGTTGCACATGTTTTTCGACTATTCCAAAGCCAAAAGAGAAAGAAGAAATTAACTTTGGCTAACACTAGTGAAAAGTAGATTTTGGACAATAATGATTACACATGCAATAGATATATTCTGGATATGCATTATCTCATGCACTATTAGATGTCTGTCAAAGCATGAGCTAAGATAAGAAATTATGAGAGAAACATGAGGCAACGTAAGGTGTTATGATAAGAAATATGTGGTTAACCACTTTAATAATTATAAGACTATTGATGGTAAACCTGTTATGGAACAAATGCATAAAATTAATGTTATAGAATCAATGACCAATTCTTTATCAATTTTGATTCATTTAACTTAAACAACACAATGGATTTGATTGACTAAAGAATATAACAAGTCAAACATTTTTGAATATCAAAGGACAAAAACTAACATATTTACATTTGCCTATAAAAAAAAAAATCAAAAGCAGTCTAAAACATAAAAAAAAATATGGTAGTTCTCTTGAGCAATTAGATAATTCCTTCGGCCCGGAAGATAATAAGGAATAATTTGTTGATAAGAAAGTTTATTGTGATAAAAGAGGAAATCCCAACAAAATCTCAAAGAAACTATATGAGATCCTGGAAAATCTCATGACCTAAATTTTCCAGTTCTAATATAGCTGTATAAACAAAATACAAGTTGATGAACATAACTAACACATGAATAACGTTTTGCAGGAGAGAAATCAAATTCAACGCACTGAACTAGTCTTTTTTTTTTTTTGTACAGTGAGCTAGTCAAATTAAACAAAAAAGCAATTAGAAATTATTTAGCAAATTCAAATTAAAAGCGAAATTATTTAGCAAAAGGAAGCTAGCCTTACTTTGCATAATAAAGGACCAGAGTCTAGAGATTGAGCGTGAAGTGAGATTGACTTTGGAATCCCAAAATTTCTCAATTTAGCAATCATGTCGTAAGGACAGTGGAATAATCTATCTTGCATATGAAAGAGCACTTGAAAATAGAAGTAGCTTAGGAAATTACTGAGATTCTGAATTATTCAAGTATTGGTGACCACGTTGATTATCAGTATTTACAAAGGTAGAAAGAGAATGAAGACAAAGGATTCCATGGAAACAATGATTCTTGTGTTTGCTTATATGTTCCTGTGACAAACTCACGATACCGTTTTAAATTTAGTTGCTGTTATATTGCATTTATCATAAAATGTGGTTGATGCCACTGTAATTACAATTGCAATATAATTGCAGGAACTATCTAAAATCACAATATTACAACCACAATTGTTACAAATCACAATTTGAATCCCCTGCATGCCAAAATGGGTATCAGTAATAGAACCATTATAAAAATATAAAATTATAATACCTAATTTTATTGCAACGATGCATGTGCTCCTAGCTAGCACAGCAGAACTAAAATATTCTTTCACAGCAGATGGACACGTAATAGAAAGAGCAGAAAAATAAATAAATAAATTGGCATAAGAGTTATTGACTACACCATGTTTTCCTATAACAAAAGGGTTAAAGGAAATTTGCATTGTTTTTACATCTCTTATATAGTGCTTTTAATATCCTAAAAGAACTCAGAAAGAAGAAGAAGAAAAAAAAATGAAACAAAGAAAATGGAGGCAATCAGTCCTAAAGTCCTTTGCAAGCCTGCACTTATTTGTATACATTACAGGTGCAGCTACATGCATCTTATGCCACAGATAAACACAAGATAATCCTCCCTCTTCCTCTTCCAAAACTCCAAATACATTTGAATAGCCTCTGACCGCAGTATTATCTTGGCACTGCCTCTTACATATACCTTATGCTTCAGTCTTTGTTCATGTTTCCCAAGCACACATACTTGATCTGGAAAAGTTACAAGGGAAAAATTCAACCATGCCACATACACAGTAATGTAGATTTTAACAAAAAGATATGACAAACTACACTTCAAGAAAGAAGCATATCCATGTTTGACATGTCCACTTCCAACTACAAACATTGACACTTCTGAATAGTATTAGTAAAATAAAATATTAAATTTTAGAATCTGAAACTTCATCCTTAGATATTTTCTAACCATCCATCAAAGTGGTACAAGCTGGTACACCACTAAAGTGGCACAATCTGAATCGGCCCAGATTGCCACGTATTATTTTGGTCAAAGTCTAACTAATCATGGTGGCAATCGGACAGTCCAGATTGTGCCACTTGAGTGGTGTACCACTGTACTCACTTTGGTGGGTGGTGCATTATAACCTTCACCCTAGTTTATAATATGTGATACATGTCGTAATATCTTTCTAGTTGAAAATATAGCTGTACTCTTTACCTCAAATTGAACAAAGCAAGGGAAAGGAGTCTTTCTAATTTTCCACCTATACTACATATGAAATAGTTGAAAGACCCAACCGTGCAAAATTCGTTTGGTAAACATCAGAGGATAATAACAGCATTTCATATACCAAGTATAAAACCATTTGCATAGACCCAAAATATCTTACAGTGCCATCAACACAATCCCTTAACTGTCCAACAAACTTAAAAATCTTCATAAATATATGTCTCCCTTCTTGCTGAATTTTCTCTATTAATTATTTACTTCAAACCACAACCAAAACGGTTTTACAAACTTTGGAAAACATCAATCGCTTAATTACAATCGTTGTATATCGACTATGAAGCAAGTTTTTTTCTCCCTAAAATTAAAAGAAACAGTGACAACTGACATTTTAAATTTGTACTTACCTCCAAATATTCATCCATCCCATATTTGGAGCCTTCTCTTCCAAGGCCAGACTGTTTAAAACCACCAAACGGAGCCACCTACATCAACGCATACATGTAGATAGATCCATCAAAAAACATATCTCACCACCACTTAATCTCATTGAATAAGAAAAGGGGCGCACCTCGGTTGAAATTACTCCTTCATTAACACCGACAAGTCCATATTCAAGAGCCTCAGCAACACGCCATGAGCGTTGGATACTGTTAGTAAATACGTATGAACCCAAACCTTCATATGTACAAGTCAAGTTCCATTGTCAAAAAATGTTGAATGTCAACGTGAATAGTAAAGAGACATATGATGAAACCATATGTCTTAATCACACAACGGAGGCTGTCTATATAGTGTTACTGTAATAAATTACAATAATACAATTTCCCAATTACCAAGATTACATGATTTGGTTAGACTTTAGCCTATACAATGAATCTAGGCACTATATACATATTATCAACATAAATCAAGAGTGGCCATATATGGCAAAAGTAATAACATAGAAGTATAAGAGGATTTGGTAAATGAGGTAGCTTGTGTTGCTTTCGTCATTGAGTTCATATGGTTTCTTTAAATCTGAGAAAGAAATTCTCCTCATGAGAAAGAAAGGTGAGGCTGGTGGAGTTTAGGCAGAAGTTGCAAGAAATAGAGTTGCGAGAATAACCTGCATTAGTGTCATTAGCAATTCTGATAGCATCCTCTTCAGTTTTGAACCTCAAAAGGGTGCAACAGGACCAAATGCTTCCTCTCTGGTGAAAGACAAACCATACAGGTGAATTAACAGAAACAAAGTCTACCAAAAATTAATAGAAAAAGTTCCTTCTAATAAAAATATAAATTATAGGTAGTGTGCCCCACCGCAACGTAAACTGGATAAGCTACATTGGTTTGAACTTTGCAACATCATATCACCAAAGTCAGGTGAACACCAGCTCTTAAGTAGCATAAGATGGAGTGCAGTAAAAATATTAACATTTTTGCACAGTTGGTTTCATCATTTTTTCACAAGACGTATTTCTACTAAAATCAATCTAGCATCATGCATATAAAAACAAATCTATATCCCCATTGTAACCAGTTGATTATCTTAAAACACAGCAGAAAAAGACCCAGTTTTTAAGTTAATATGTAGTGACAGAGAAACCGCAACTCATCTGTTATGAGTTGGAAAAAAAATTTGTGTTGACCCTAAAATCAAGGGCAATTACTTGGGGATGGATTCCAAGGTGATTGGTTGGAGTCTGATTGAGGGTTGCTTGATCGACAGCGTATGCTGTTAATATTTCACAAGCATTTAGTATAAACTGTGTTGTAGGCTGGGGCAACTGACACATATTTTGCTTCATCCTACAGCCTTTATACATTATCTCTCTCTTTTTCTGTATAGTTCTCTTTAAAGACCCGTTTCTCTCTCCAATTTTTTAACATGATCATTCTTACAAAATCTAAAAGATAATTTATAATATGGATCTGACTGACTCCCAAGGGTGTCAACTCTTATAACCTTTTCCATTTAATACAATTAGAAAAGAGAAAACACAGGGAAAACCATATATTATAAAGCATGGGCACTTTTAGATTCCACCTTCAAATTCTCGATAACAACCATGTTAATAATTGATGAATAAAACATCAATTAGCCCAGAAATTCATTAAAATATCATGTCAAAGTTGCTGGTCAAAACTCAAAAGTCTATTGTGTGAATTGGCAACAAATCAGAAGAACTAGCTTACAGCTTAAAAGGTATACCTTGATATGAGCATCTCATTGTTGACATCACTGATGATCGTTGGTTCATAAAATGTGAATCCAAGGCTATGTCTTTTACCCCCAAGAACTACTTTAGCCCCCTGCAGATAAAAAAGGAATTCAATCATCAGAGCTATTATCTTTTGTTATTTGACATACTTATTGACCATGCTATATTTTCCAGAGAGAATATCAAAGGGAAATGTACACTTGAACCAAGAAAAAACATTGAAAATTTATATTTTTCGGGCGTATACATCACGAGGAAGAACTCTTTTAAAAAAATAAACTTAAAGAAAGTCCTTATAAATGGGTTTTCTGAAATTTTGGTTTTCGATATAGCACAATGCATAGTTTAGCCAACCCCACCTCGGGGAATAAGGCTTGGTTGCTTTTCAAGTATACTTGGGTGGCAGGTAGGTGTAATAATGGAATCTATGGCTATCCCAAAATTCTTAAAAGTCAAAATTTTCACTTGTTTGTTTTTTTTTTAATAAAAAAATATAGATTCTTTAACTTGGTCCCCTTAAATAAAGTATTGTTCTTCTTTAATTTCTACCCCTGCCCCATAAGCATACACTACAGTAGCAAAAGAGCAACAAAAAATTGCCAAAGTAATCTAAAAATGTCTTGTGCAGATAAAATCTCCAGTCATAACCCTAAGGATGACTCCAGAGAAAAAAAAAACATATTATTGGATAGAGAAATTGCATTATTTATAAATAATACTACAATGTTAAATCCGAAAGGGGATCTCAGATGGCAAAATACAGTTCGTAGTTGGCAGAAATAACGTTGTTTATTCAACTTTCTTAGCTTCATTATGTAGAATGTTCTCATAGAAATATCTGGGGGATGAAGTGGAGAATCAGACTGGAGGAATAGCAAAGATGGCAAACCTTTGATGTAGCATCATGAAGTAATGACTCCACCTGTAAGGTAAAATAACAAAACACTTAGAGGAGACGCCCAGCAACAATGCATGACAGAAATTGAGATACTAAGAAACACAGACCTTTTCTACAGCAGCTTCATTGATCAGAGGGCCCTGTTTAGAAATGGATAATTGAGTTACACCATGGTGCAGAAAGCTTAACTCACATTTTCAGAGTACTCTAAAGTCAGAGTCTAAATTAGTCAAGAATACACATAAGTGGGAACAATGGAGAAGGAAGGAAAGCAATTTCCATAGATTGATCAAAAGGAAAACCCAAAATGAACAAATAAATAAATAAATAAATAAATAAAGCAAATAAATACCTGAACCACACCTTCACTAAAACCATCCCCAACTTTCATATTCTGAACAGCATCAATCAAAGCCTTTGCAAATTTGTCATATATACCTATGCAGAGGAAGTTTGGTTAAATACATTATATATATATATATATATATATATATATATATATATATTTCTTAAAATTGAGTAATGTATCTAAGTGCACATTTACATATTTATGTGAGTTAGAAAGTAGAAACAGCCAAATAATCAATAGAGTACACTAACACTACTAATTGGAGCAAAATCTCATATAAGAATGTCACTCCAATCTATCTTTATTCTTTATGTCCCGTTCTCTCATTTTCATTTGTGAAACTTTTTTTAAAAACAAGACACCAAATTTCATGTCACGGTTATGAGATTCAAACTAAATATCAGTTACGCAAGGTACTTCACATGAACCAGCTAGTATGTGTGATGCATACCTAGGACTTTTACCAGTTAGGAAAAGGAACTTATAGCATTAGCAGAAAGGTCAGAAAATAGCAAAGTATTTATTCTCCTATAAGTATCCATAAACTGTGTCAAAAAAATAAGTATCCATAAATTCAGAACTAATAAACATGTTATGATCAAACGAAGATGTAAGAGGTGGAAAATCAAATAAATGCATTATAAATGCAAAATTGATAGTTGACTATCCTTTTAATCTAACCTTCTTGCACAAGAATTCTATTTGCACAAACACATGTTTGTCCACTATTACGAAACTTTGCTGCAATCTGCAATTAAATAAATGAAATGCTATGATTATTAATATCACCAAAAAAAGGAAGGGTCGGATCACAAAATGCCCCTCAACTTTCAATTTTATCAATTAAGCCTAAATTTGAAGCTTCAATTCAGTTTTTATCATTTTATTCATCTTTGTTAGTTGTTACAACCCCATGCTCGAATTGCCCAACCACAGATCAACCAAATTGTTTGCTCAACAGAAGAATTTGTGCATAGAATCCAAAATCAGCAATTCCCCGTGAACACAATCTCCAAAATCTGAAATTACACTAGAGAGAGGTTGCTAAATCCCCAAAGTTGAAAAGGTTCTGTGCATTTGGTCACAGAGAGAGAGAGAGTACATTATTGAATTCTCAAGGAAAATATTAAAATTTCAAATATATAATTGATAAGCTAATTAGTCATCAATTAAGATAATTTTTCAGGGGGGAAATCTTCAAAGTGGACAAAAATCACAAAAAGCTACCAAAAGATTGCTAACAAAAATTACTTCACCACAACATGATAGCAATCTGAAGTTAATAGTACCACACATTTTAACAGACATAAACTACCATTTCTTGTAGGTTTGCTACAGACTTCCATTGGCTTCTAAATCTGCTATCTCTCAGGATATGCTTGCAGAGGAAAAAGATGCAGCAGACATCTCTTTCCAGAACAAACATGTCCAAACTACCCTCACAATATCCAAGAAATGATAACCATAACACGGCTCGTTCTATTATGCACCCTGTTAAGTTTGGTGCATCCTGCACCTTGTAAATGACCTGTTATAACAAGTTTTTTTTTTATAATTATATTATTAACCTATAAATTTTAAAATATTTTATTTTATTATTTTTTCAATCTTCTTTCCCACCCCACCACTGTACTATCCCCGTATCACGCCGGTAACTCAGACTCGCAACCAACACCACATCAGCTCTACCACCGCCATGGTCGAACTCTTTCACTATATCACTATATCTTTTCTTTTGCCAATCATTTTTTTGACTCTTTTTGGTCAGTGCCATTTTAGTTTTCCACAAGCAAAAGAATAGAACTCTCTGTCATCTGTTCTGGTTCTTCCCCGTCCCCTCCCTCCTTCCCCTCCGTCGACTCTCACTCCAGCGACGCCGATTCTCACTCCGCCGACATAACCGCAAGATGCGGCGTCACTCACACAAGGAGTGCGGTCCTCATTTTCCGGTTCTCCGGTTCGGACCCAAAAGAGTCCCAGTGAAGGAGAAGTTAATTCTCTGTGGCGGCATGGTTATAGGGGCGAGGGGTGTAGAAGTAGAAGGACACTCCGGCTCCGACTCCAACTATCCCGCCGCAACTCCGACTTGCAACCACCACCACCACCTTAGCTCCACTTCCATGGTGTTAGATATAGCACAGCTTACAGCTTCTCAAAACTACTTAGTTAGCCCTTGACTAATTTCTGTTAGATGAGTTAGTTGTTGTTAGAAGCAGTTAGTATAACTGCCTTCTCTTTTTTCTGTTTCTGTTAGTTAGAGGCGGTTAGTGTTATCACCGCCATTGCATCTCTATATAATGTAACTACTATCTGTACCAAATCAAGATTCAATAATATGAACTTCTCTTATTCTTCATTCTCTGCAATTCTTGAAATCTAATATGGTATCTAGAGCTTCTAGGTCCTAAAGCCATGGCTTCTGTTAATCCCTTCGCAAATCCTAGCACACCACAATTCACACCTACTCATCCAATTTCTTTGAAACTTGATGACAACAATTTTCGGCAATGGAAGCAGCAAATTGAGGGTGTTGTTCGTGGTCACAAACTTCAGAAATATATCACTGATCCGCGAATCCCTTCGAGATTCCTCACTGATGAAGATCGTGACAATGATCGTGAGAATCCAGTGTCCAGTGACTGGGAGCAGCAAGATGCGTTGATCTCAACTTGGCTTCCTTGCGTCAATTTCCGATCCATTACTCACCAGAGTTGTCAATTGCGTTCATTCTTGGAAGATTTGGGATGAAATTCATAGGTATTTTCAAAGTTTGTTGAGCACCAAAGCTAGGCAACTGAGATCGGAAGTGCGAACCCTAGCGAAAGGTAATCACACGGTTTCAGAGTTCATCCTTCATGTTCGCACTCTTTCAGATTCTCTTCTTTCCATCGGGGACCCGATTCCTCCTCGAAATCTTTTGGAAGTGGCACTCGAAGCACTCCCCGAGGATTTCGATCCTGTAGTCGCAGCAATCAATAGCAAGAACGAGTTTGTAACTCTTGATGAACTCGAATCTATTCTTCTGGCACATGAGGCGCGACTCGAAAAGAACATGAAAAGTGTTCTTCCCGAGTCTGTGTCCATCAATCTCACTCAATCAGCTCAAGGATCGAGTTCTGGAAACCTCAACAATTCTGTGAATTCCACTTCTTCAAACGCATCATTCCCGGTTCATCAATTTCCAGAAAGCTATTCACATGTCACTGGTGGAGATTTTGTAAATCGTGGAGAAGGTTTTCGTGGGTAATCGAGGTGGCGCCGCTATGGTGGTGGTAGGAATAGAGGTCGCGGTGGGGGGGTGGACGCTCAGTGGGCGCTCCAATGTTCAATGTCAAATCTGCAAAAAGTATGGCCATGATGCAAATGTGTGCTACTATCGCCACTCAGGTTCCAATAATTCTGACCAGTACTATCAGGGACCGTTTCAGAATCAACATTTCCCCCACTGGCAGTATCATAGACCACCCCTTCCTATGTTTTCACAACCTTCTAGGCCTTCTCCCTTTACTCCAAGCACCACCTAGGCCACAGCAGACCCACAAGCATTCTCGACAGGCCTGAGTCTCACTTCAAAGAACACTTGGTACCCTGACTCGGGGGCATCTTATCATGTCACCTGCATCCCTCTAACTGACCGAGACCGCTTCCTTGCCTGTGTTCTCGAGCAGTCTACTTGGGTAATGGCCAAGGTTTGTCAATTACTAAAGTTGGTTCCATGCAATTCACTACCCCTTCCCAACCCCACACTCCATTCACCTTACACACCTATTGCTTGTTCCCTCTATCACAAAGAATTTAAATAGTGTCACCCAATTTGCCAAAGATAATCATGTCTTCTTTGAGTTTCACCCTCCTTTTGCCTTGTTAAATCACAAAGCTTCCTCAAGTTCTCGCTACGTGGTTGACTTGGAGCAGATGGTCTCTACAAATTTGAAAATGTCTCCTGTCTAGTGGTCAAGCCCCGCTATAGCTATGTCTTCTGTTCCAACTTGTAATTCAGTCAGTATGAATAATGTTCCCACATGTAATTCTGTTTCCTTATTCAATGTAAATTCCAAAATGAATGTAAGTACTTCCACAAATATAATGGACAATGATTCAGTTGATTCCCATGTGTCTCCTATTTCTGTTTCTTATAAACTTTGGCATGCACGCCTTGGTCACCCACACCATGATGCACTTAAACATGCACTTCAATCTTGCAGACTTCCCATTCCTCACAAAGACCCTACAAATTTTTGCTCTGCTTGCTGCCTGGGTAAGGCACATCGCCTCCCAGCTCCATCTTCCACCACTATCTACAAGTTTCCCTTTGAACTTGTAGTATGTGATCTATGGGGCCCTGCTCCTACCAAATCCTCATGTGGATGCACCTATTTCTTAACTTGTGTTGATACATACAGTCGGTTCACTTGGATCTATGGGGCCCTGCTCCTACCAAATACATACATCTCCATCTTCCACCACTATCTACAAGTTTCCCTTTGAACTTGTAGTATGTGATCTATGGGGCCCTGCTCCTACCAAATCCTCATGTGGATGCACCTATTTCTTAACTTGTGTTGATACATACAGTCGGTTCACTTGGATCTTTCCTTTAAAACAGAAATCTGACACCCTTTCTCAATTTATTCAGTTTCGTGCTATGGTAGAACTCCAATTCAATACCAAAATCAAAGCTGTTCAGAGTGATTGGGGGGGTGAGTTCCGTCCCTTCTCCAAGTACTTATCAGACTTAGGCATTGTTCATCGTCTCTCGTGCCCTCACACTCATCACCAAAATGAGCTTGTGGAGCGCAAACATCGCCACATTGTTGAAACCGGTCTCACCCTCTTAGCTCATGCTTCCCTCCCCTTTAAATTCTGGGATCATGCCTTCCTCACCGCCGCATACCTTATTAACCGCCTTCCCTCCCTTGTGCTTCAAAATCAATCCCCATATGCTACTCTTCTTCACAAAGAACCTGACCATAAATTCTTAAAAGTTTTTGGGTGTGCCTGCTATCCTTTCATTAGGCCCTACCAGCAGCACAAGCTTTCATTTAGGTCTCAGGAGTGTGTGTTTTTAGGTTACTCCTCTTCCCATAAAGGTTATAAGTGTCTCAATCCGGAAGGTAGGATCTTCATTTCAAAGGATGTCATTTTTAATGAATTACGGTTTCCATACAAAGAGCTGTTTGCTTCCCCATCCTGCCTCTCCACGTAGTTCCACATATTTTCCAGCTTCCTCCATTCCACCCCCTACTACCTTCCTCTCTCCTTTCCCACTTGCCTCACCTAGCCCACCCCGCCCTCTAAGTCCATCCAAAGTGAGAGTCACTCCCCTGCTCACCATATTCAGCCCACACTCGACCCCCGCACGGCCTCACACCTGGGCCCCAAAGTCAAATCGTATGAGTCCCTCCCCGCTCAACATATACAGCCCACACTGCGTCCTCGGACCAGCCTTTAGCCCCTACTTCATCCCCCTCGTTTCCTCACTTGAATCCTCCCCTCTCCCCCACCTCTTCACCTCAATATTCATCCAATGCAAACCCGTTCCAAATCTGGCATTGTCATGCCCAGACTGCACCCCACTCTTCTTTTAACCCACATGGAACCTTCCTCTGTGAAGCAAGCCTTGGCTGCTCCCCAATGGGCTGCAGCTATGAAAGATGAATTTGATGCTCTCTTGCAAAACAAAACCTGGACTTTGGTTTCCCTCCCACCAAACCGAAAACCCATTGGTTGCAAATGGGTGTTTCGAGTCAAAGAAAACCCGGATGGAAGCATTAACAAATACAAGGCACGCCTTGTGGCTAAGGGGGTTTCACCAAAGAAGCTGGTTGTGATTACACGTAAACCTTTTCCCGGTTGTAAAGCCGATCCACGTTCGTCAGACCGTCCCTATCCATTGCTTTGTCTCTTGCAAGTGGCCAATAAGGCGCTTGGATGTCAACAATGCCTTCCTCAATGGTCACCTCCATGAAGAAGTTTACATGCAACAACCTCCAAGCTTCAAGTGCAAGATAAGAACCTTGTTTGCAGGTTGCAAAAAGCCTTGTATGGTCTCAAACAGCGCCTGTGGCCTGGTTTGAAAGGCTCAAAGTCTGCTCTACTACACCGAGGTTTTGTGGCTAGCAAGTGTGATCCCCCCCTCTTCACCTTGCACACCCCCTCTCACTGCATGGTGATCCTAGTGTATGTTGATGACATACTTGTAACGGGTAGCTCATTACATCACATTCAGTGGCTCTGTGATGATTTACACTCACAGTTTGCCCTCAAAAAGGTAGGCAACTTGGATTATTTCTTGGGTATTAAGGTCACCCATTTGCCCAATGGTTCTCTTCTTCTCTCTCAATCCAAGTACATCCGTGATCTACTAACTAAAGCCCACATGGAATCAGCAAAAGGAATCAATACTCCTATGATTGCTAACCTCAAACTCTCCAAGGTTGGAGCTGATAATGTTCCCCGACCTTCTTCTCTGCTTCGGTCCATTGTTGGAGCACTTCAATATGCAACACTCACTAGACCTCGAGATCTCCTACTCAAGAAACAAGGTTTGCCGCTTCTATCTCAAACCCCAGAGGATCATTGGAAGGTCACAAACGTATTCTTAGGTACCTTAAAGGTACCATTCATCATGGTCTTTTGATTCACCTACTGACCATGCATACACCACTCGACTTCGACAGATTCTCGTGATGCTGATTGGGCATCGGATCCGGATGATAGGCGCTCCACTTCGGGGCATGTGTTTATCTTGGACCTAACCTCATTTCTTGGTGGTCAAAGAAGCAAACTCTAGTTGCTAGATCCAAGTCTTGAGCAGTATAGAAGCATGGCAGCCCTATGTACGTAAATTCTCCGGGTTCAGCCACTTCTAACAGAGTTGAGGTTAAAACTCGGATTCCTAGAGTCCTATGTGATAATCTTAGCATTGCTTCACTGGCTCACAATCCTGTCCTACACTCCGCAAACCAAGCACATGGAGCTTGACATCTTCTTTGTTAGAGAAAAGGTGCTAAACAAAAGCCTAAGTGTTACACACGTTCCAAAGAATCGATCAATGGCTGATGTTCTCACAAAACCACTCTCATGAGCTTGATTCAAGACACTCGAGAGACAAGCTCGTGGGTTTTGACAAGCTCACACTTGCTCAAACACCTTGAGCTTCATGGGGAATGTTAGATATAGCACGATTTATAGCTTCGTAAACTACTTAGTTAGCCCTTCGGCTAATTTCTCATTAGATGAGTTAGTTGTTGTTAGAAGCAGTTAGTATAATTGCCTTCTCTTTTTCTCGCTTCTCATTAGTTAGAGGCGGTTAGTGTTATCACTGCCATTGCATCTCTATATAATGTAACTACTATCTGTACCAAATCAAGATTCAATAATATGAACTTCTCTTATTCTTCATTCTCTGCAATTCTTGAAATCTAATACATGGTCGGACTCATCAAATCCTTACTCGCTTCACCCCACCGGAGAGTTGCATGCCACTGTCGCCTCCCTCTCCGGCTCTCCCTATGTTGACGGCAAGTAGTGGTGGGTTGGGTTCGTCGAAGAAGACAACCCAAAAACTCAAAGATTGAGATAGATTTTTGGATATTCAGGGAGTAGAATCCGAGAATAACCTAAACTCCAAGCAGGAAATTCTAATTGAGAAAGAATTCCGTTGCAAGAGAATGTGTGCAGTGTGCAGAGATGATAAAATGAGAGGGAGAGAAGGTTGTTGAAATTCTCAGTGTTTCATTCTATATGCATGTGCCTTCTATATAGGCATTTACAATGATGACTCAAGGAAAATATTCTAACTAACCAGCACTATTGATGCCACCTCATTGCTTCTAGAAGCATTTCTTGTAAAAGTAAAATAATAGCAGTAATAATAGACAAGTAAATGCTAGTAACAGTAAATGTTATCACAATACCCGTCCCTTCAACATCACCCTTGACCTCAAGGGTGAAAATTTGGAAACTTTTTAAGTAAATCATAGTAGAACTCCCATGTGGCTTGCTCTTGAGGGTGACCTTTCCACTTTACCAAAACCTTAGTGGCAGTAACTCTTCCTCTTTACACCATTTTTCTATCTAAAACAGCTTCAGGCTCACTGCTAGGAGTAGACAACTCATGCATTGCAGGCAAGGTATGCAGGGGGCTGGTCTTTGGATCACGACAAAGTTTCAATTGGGACACATGAAAAACATTATGTATGTCAGCTGAAGCAGGAAGGTCAAGTTGATAGGCTGCTTCACCTATCCGATCAGCTACCTTGTAAGGTCCATAGAATTTGGGCATAAGCTTGTGATGTGGCTGGTTACTGATGGAAGATTGTTTGTAAGGTTGGAGCTTGAGATAAACAAAATCTCCAATGGCAAAAACTCTGTCACTTGTGTGTTTATTAGCCTGCTGTGACATCCTGTTTTGAGCCCTCAATAAATGGAATTCCAAGAGTTGGATGACAGCTTCCCTTGCACTTAGAGTCCTTTCTACAGCTGCAGTAACAGCCTCTCCAGGAAGATAAGGAAGATGGATTGGAGGAGGTTGACCATATACCACCTCAAAGGGAGTAGTGTGAATTGAAGAGTGACAATTGGTATTATACCACCACTCTGCTAGAGACAACCACTTGGACCATGTGGAAGGCTTTTCAGCACACATACACCTAAGGTATGTTTCAAGACATTTATTCACAATCTCTGTCTGGCCATCGGATTGTGGATGATAGGCAGTGGACTTGTTGAGTGCAGCACCTTGCAATTGGAAAAGCTCACTCCAAATCTAGCTGAGAAAAATGGGGTCTCTATCACTAGTAATTGTGCTAGGCATGCCATGTAACTTAAATGTATTATCAAGAAACAATTGAGCCACATCAAGTGCTGTGTAAGGGTGAGAGAGGCCAAGGAAATGAGCATATTTGCTCAATCTATCGACCACAACAAAAATATCTTGTTTACCCGATGAAGTAGGTAACCCCTCAATAAAATCCATACTAATAGCATCCCATATTTTATCAGGAATGGGTAAGGGTTGGAGTAATCCTGGATAGGCAGCAAGGTCGGGCTTACACCTTTGGCACACATCACAAGTTCTCACATAATGTTGGATGTCCTTGCTCATTCCCTTCCAATAAAAAAAAGAGACTTGATTCTGGATGCTGTGACATCTCTTCCAGAATGACCCCCATATGGAGAATCATGCAATCATTGCAGAATTATTTTCTTCAGTTCTAGATCCGAACCAATCACCAACTTTCCCTTCCTTCTCAATTCATCCCTATTCATCCCTATGCCAAGTAAATTTGGGGTGGGACTTGCCATTCTGCTGCAGTTCTGAAATTAGCATTTGGAGAGCAGCATCAACAGTCCAGGAAGCTTTAATTTTATCCAGCAGACCCTCCTGAGCATTATTTAACATCAATGGCAACAATTCAGCTCCAGCTTTTCTGGATAAAGCATCTGCAGCTACATTCTCAGCCCCTTCTTTGTAATGTATTTCAAAATTAAACCCCATGAGTTTAGACATCCATACTTGCTGAGCATCAACAGTCCAGGAAGCTTTAATTTTATCCAGCAGACCCTCCTGAGCATTATTTAACATCAATGGCAACAATTCAGCTCCTGCTTTTCTGGATAAAGCATCTGCAGCTACATTCTCAGCCCCTTCTTTGTAATGTATTTCAAAATCAAACCCCATGAGTTTAGACATCCATACTTACTGAAAAGGGGTGTTTAGTCTCTGCTCAAGCATAAATTTGATGCTTTTCTGGTCAGTCTGAATTATAAAAGGCCTGTTTGCCACATAAGTACCCCATTTCAGAACTGCATATACAATAGCTAAAAGTTCTCTCTCATAAATGGACATGGCTTGTTGTTTCGGCCCCAAGGCTTTGCTAATATAAGTGTTGGAATCCACCGTCCAAAGATAATCCACCGTCCAAAGATTATTCACTGTCCAAAGGTTCATGGACTGTAATTAATGTTGGAATCCACCGTCCAAAGGTTCATGGACTGTCATTAATAGTTTAGGAAATAGCCATTGTAAATTAATGAGGTTCATGTATTCTCTAGTCATGAAATTAGGAAATGTCTATAGGAAATAGGTGCCTCATTTATTTGTCTTGTAATTATCAGCTGTATTTAATTCTTGTAGTGTATAAATAAAATACCTCTATGCTGTGTGAAAGTAACACAAGCAATTCAGAAAATACTTGTTTTGTTTCTCCTTTCAATTTGGTATCAGAGCTCCCGACCCTGGGAGTCTCTGCCTTGGCTTTTCCGCTGCCTCGGCCTTTCCGCTGCCTCGGCCTTCATTGTTGAGTGACCTTAGGTGCCTTGCCTTCATTGCAGGACCTGTTTTGTCTTGTGCCTTCATTACATGTTCAGCACCTTCATTGTGCTTTATCTTTCATAGTTACAGTACTCAAAGTCATCTTCACCACAAACCCTCTTCTTTGTTGCTGCCTTCATTGCAGCTTGTGTTTTTTACACCTTCATCGCACTCTTGGTTGTTATCACGCCTAACCATCATGTCTAACACTGAGATTACCAACATCTCAGCTATCAACAATTACTCTAGTAAGCAGTCTTGCACTTCTTCAAATGGTGTAAATGGTAAGAATCCATGTTCTTTATTTTCTCATGCTTCTGGTACTGTCCCCGAGGATTTTTGGATTATTGATTCTGGTGCCACCGATCACATGACCTTTTGTTCTTCTCATTTTTCATCCTATCAAATCCCCATGGGTAGTCATCACATAACTATAGCTGATGGCTCTCATACATCAGTTGCAGGATTTGGTAACGTTAAACTTAGTCCTTTTCTAAATTTGCAAAATGTGCTTCATGTTCCTAAACTGTCATCTAACCTTCTTTCTATACATAAACTTACCAAAGACCTTGATTGCGTTGTAACATTTTTCCCTTCTCATTGTGTATTCCAGGACAATACTACGGGGAAGACCATTGGAGTTGCCAAAGAACGGGGAGGGTTGTACTACCTTGAGATGGAAACTTCAGGTGGATCTGGTGTGAAGTTGCAACATTCTTGTCATCAATCCAAGTCTTGTTCCTCCCAAATTTGACTCCAACATAATCGTCTTGGGCATCCCCCATTCACTCTACTTAAGTCCATGTTTCCTTCTTTGTTTTTGAATGAATCGGTTGAGTCCTTTCAATGTGATGTTTGTGAATTTTCCAAACATCATCGGGTAAGTTTTCCTTCAAGTGCTAAGAAAAGTGATGAACCTTTTTCTCTTATTCATACTGATGTTTGGGGTCCAACTTTGCTCCTAATATTTCTCGGTGCAAAATGGTTTCGTGTCATTTATCGATGATTGCACTCGTGTTACTTGGATTTTTCTAATGAAAAATAAATCAGATGTGTACCATTTGTTTATCCAGTTTTATCATATGATTAAAACTCAATTTGATAAAACAATTAAACGTCTGAGGTCTGATAATGGTAGAGAGTATGTGAATCAAAATTTCTCCACCTTTCTTAAACAACATGATGGTTCATGAACTTACTTGTGTTGATACCCCCCAACAAAACGGGGTTGCTAAAAGGAAAAATTAACACTTGCTTGAAATTATTAGAGCTTTATTGTTTCAGATGTCTGTTCCAAATTCATATTGGGGGGAAGCTGTTTTAACTGCTGCTTATCTAATAAATAGAATACCCTCTAGAATCTTTAGTGGTTTGAGTCCTGTTCGTGTCATGAAAACATTTTTTCCATCTGTTCCCATTATGCAAAGTCTTGAATCTCGTGTTTTTGGTTGTGTTGCTTTTGTTCAAGTCCATCGTCAGCATCGGGGCAAACTTGACCCTCGTGCTATTAAATGTTTGTTCATTGGTTATGCCCCTGACAAGAAAGGATACAAATGTTATCACCCTTCCTCTCGTCGAGTGTATGTCTCCATGGATGTCAACTTCCAAGAAAATCAATCATTCTTCAGTTCCTCTCAGCTTCAGGGGGAGAATAATACTTCTGATTTGGAAGCTGAGATTTTTTTCGAAGGCAACATTCCCTTTGCTCCAATCTTCGATATGCTATCGGATACACAGAATTAGCTCCTCGGACTAGAGCAAGCTTGCCAAAACTGGTCTATCAAAGGAAGAAACACCCCCTCCTCGGTCCAAATTACAACCCCAAATATTTGAACCCATGGTAAGTATTGAAAACACTAGTCCCATTCATGTTGAATCTATTCCTTTCATTCATTCTGAACCTATTCCTTTGGATAATTGTGATCCTAACATTGATGATGACTTACCTATTGCTTTAAGAAAAGGAAAAAGATCTTGTGCTAAGTACCCTATTTCCAAATTTGTTTCCACCACAAACCTTTCTTTGCAACACCAAAGCTTTATTGCAGCCATTGACTCTATCAGAATCCCTAGAACAGTACAAGAAGCATTGAAGGACAAGAACTGGGTTCGAGCCATGAATGAGGAGATGCAAGCTCTGGAAAGAAATGGAACATGGGAAATTGTTGAGAAACCAAAGGAAAAGAAACCAGTGGGGAGTAGATGGATCTACACTGTAAAGTACCGGTCAGACGGTACCCTAGACAGGTATAAAGCAAGACTAGTGGCAAAGGGATACACTCAGACCTATGGCATTGATTATGAGGAGACATTTGCTCCAGTGGCAAAGATGAACACTGTTCGTATTGTACTCTCTCTTGCTGCCCACTCTGGATGGGAACTACACCAGTTTGATGTCAAAAATGCTTTCTTGCATGGAGACTTAGAGGAGGAGGTGTACATGGAGATTCCCCCAGGGTTTGGTCCCACAAGTGGAACAAACAAAGTGTGCAGATTGAGGAGGAAGGCTTTATATGGGTTAAAACAGTCTCCCCGAGCATGGTTTGGAAGATTTACAAAAGCAATGGTGTTGCTGGGTTACAAGCAAAGCCAAGGAGATCATACACTTTTCTTTAAACATTCACAAGGAGGAAAACTGACTGTACTTCTTGTTTATGTTGATGATATAATTATTACAGGAGATGACCTAGTTGAGAGACAACTGCTTAAGGAAAAATTATTTGCAGAATTTGAGATGAAGGACCTTGGGAAACTGAAGTATTTCTTGGGGATTGAAGTGGCCTACTCAAAACAAGGCATTTTCATCTCTCAAAGGAAGTATGTGCTTGATCTTTTGAAGGAAACACGGAAACTTGGATGTAAACCCACGAGTGTTCCCATCGAGCAAAATCACAAGATGAGCATTGAAGAGAGAGAGTGCCAAGGTTGACAAAATCCAATACCGAGACTTGTGGGGAAGTTGATTTACTTGGCACACACTAGACCGGATCTAGCATATGCAATCGTGTTGTGAGTCGGCTCATGCAAGATCCGAGGGAGAGACACTTACAGTCGAGAACGTATTCTGCAAAGATCTCAAAGCTACTCCAGGAAGAGGACTCTTGTTCAAAAAGGTGGAAACTTGACTATGGAGGCTTATACGAGATGCGGACTATGCGCAGTTCAAGTAAGTGATAGAAGATCCACATCAAAGCTATTGCATGTTCCTATGTGGGAACCTTGTTACTTGGTATTAGAATTCAAGAATTGTAGAAGAAGAGAAATATTAGAATTCAAGAATTGTAGAAGAAGAGAAATTCTTATTATCAATCTGAATTGTTACAGAGCCATCACCTTATATAGTGATGCAAAAGCGATTATAATACTAACCGCCTCTAATCAAAAGTAAATGAAAAAGGGAAGGTAATGTAAAAGGGAAGGCAGTTATGATGCTACCGCAGATTCGATCGCATCTAACACAGCTAATCGAAAATAATC
>JAUPTC010001097.1:0-29218 GCA_030762895.1 Sophora flavescens
GTAGTACTAGGATGGGTGATCTCCTGGGAAGTCCTCGTGTTGCACCTCTTTTTCCCAACAACTTTATCGGCCGACCCAGGGCATGGCTCCGGAAAGTCGGGGTCGCCAAAACACCGAAGTCGGGAGACCGTAAACGGCCTCAAACGAGTGCCACCGTCGATCGGCGGTGCGAGGCCCTCCGGACCGCATCAATGCCAAACCCCAGCATAAAGACCCACCGGAAGATGCCGTAAAAGATGGAAACAGTGTCAAATGAATTTTAAAAAATATGGGACCACGACGGTCAGAAAGCCGCACCCGTCCTGGCAATTATGATGCGGAGAAAATACTTCGAAAATAGGAAAAGTGGCCGAGACGGCACCGTTTGGCCAGAATCGGGTGGTGCCCATGGGTCCAACGGACCAATGGGCCTCGTTCCTTGGATTTTTTCCTACCACCCTGCCAAAATTCAGGTCATTCGGAGCACGCGAAAACAAATCTGGTAATTACCGTCATGTCCCTGATGTCTCGGAAGCCCCATCCAGAAGCGGAGCCTGACCGGAACTCGAGGGGTAACGGACGCTCGACTCGTCGCGGTAAGTAAGCGTATAAAGGATTTGATCGCGCGTAGACTAATAGGTGCGATCATACCAGCACTAATGCACCGGATCCCATCAGAACTTCGCAGTTAAGCGTGCCCGGGCGAGAGTAGTACTTGGATGGGTGATCTCCTGGGAAGTCCTCGTGTTGCACCTCTTTTTCCCAACAACTTTATCGGCCGACCCAGAGCATGGCTCCGGAAAGCCGGGGTCGCCAAAACACCGAAGGCGGGAGACCGTAAACGGCCTCAAACGAGTGCCACCGTCGATCGGCGGCGCGGGGCCCTCCGGACCGCATCAATGCCAAACCCCAGCATAAAGACCCACCGGAAGATGCCGGAAAAGGTGGAAACAGCGTCAAATGAATTTTAAAAAATATGGGACCACGACTGTCAGAAAGCCGCACCCGTCCTGGCAATTATGATGCGGAGAAAATACTTCGAAAATAGGAAAAGTGGCCGAGACGGTGCCGTTTGGCCAGAATCGGGTGGTGCCCATGGGTCCACCGGTCGTTCCTTGGATTTTTTCCTACCACCCTACAAAAATTCAGGTCATTCGGAGCACGCGAAAACAAATCTGGTAATTACCGGCATGTCCCTGATGTCTCGGAAGCCCCATCCAGAAGCGGAGCCTGACCGGAACTCGAGGGGTAACGGACGCTCGACTCGTCGCGGTAAGTAAGCGTATAAAGGATTTGATCGCGCGTAGACTAATAGGTGCGATCATACCAGCACTAATGCACCGGATCCCATCAGAACTCCGCAGTTAAGCGTGCTCGGGCGGGAGTAGTACTAGAATGGGTGATCTCCTGGGAAGTCCTCGTGTTGCACCTCTTTTTCCCAAAACCTTTATCAGCCGACCCAGAGCAAGGCTCCGGAAAGCCGGGGTCGCCAAAACACCGAAGGCGGGAGACCGCAAACGGCCTCAAACGAGTGCCACCGTCGATCGGCGGTGTAGGGCCCTCCGGACCGCATCAATGCCAAACCCCAGCATAAAGACCCACCGGAAGATGCCGGAAAAGTTGGAAACAGTGTCAAATGAATTTTAAAAAATATGGGACCACGACTGTCCGAAAACCGCACCCGTCCTGGCAATTATGATGCGGAGAAAATACTTCGAAAATGGGAAAATTGGCCGAGACGGTGCCGTTTGGCCAGAATCGGGTGGTGCCCATGGGTCCAACGGACCATGGGCCTCGTTCCTTGGATTTTTTCCTACCACCCTGCCAAAATTCAGGTCATTCGGAGCACGCGAAAACAAATGTGGTAATTACCGGCATGTCCCTGATGTCTCGGAAGCCACATCCGGAAGCGGAGCCTGACCAGAACCCGAGTGGTGACGGAAGCTCGGCTCGTCGTGGTAAGTAAGCGTATAAAGGATTTGATCGCGCATAGACTGATCGGTGCGATCATACCAGCACTAATGCACCGGATCCCATCAGAACTCCTAAGTTAAGCGTGCTCGGGCGAGAGTAGTTCTAGGATGGGTGATCTCCTGGGAAGTCCTCGTGTTGCACATCTTTTTCCCAACAACTTTATCGGCCGACCCAGAGCATGGGTCCGGAAAGCCGAGGTCGCCAAAAAACCGAAGGCGGGAGACCGTAAACGGTGTCAAACGAGTGCCACTGTCGATCGACGGTGCGAGGCCCTCCGGACCGCATCAATGCCAAACCCCAGCATAAAGACCCACCGGAAGATGCCGGAAAAGTTGGAAACAGTGACAATTGAATTTTAAAAAATATGGGACCACGACAATCAGAAAGCCGCACCCGTCCTGGCAATTATGATGCGGAGAAAATACTTCGAAAATAGGAAAAGTGGCCCAGACGGCGCCGTTTGGCCAGAATCGAGTCCTACCAAATTCGACTTCTAGTACCTTTGTATATCCTACCCTTAGTCAGGCCCCATTACAACCCATAAAAGACCTTTTGATGTTACATGCATGTTTTTTGTGGGAATCATTTGGAGATGAGAATCAAATTTATGGGAAGTGTTCTTGAAAAGTGAAATTGAGTGCAATGTTGATAGCCTGACACAAACTGAGCGATTGAGTGAACACTAAATGCCCTTGTGAGGAAGGCAGTTGTTTGAATTTGGTGATCTCCCTCTTGTGTGTAACTTGGATCCCCTGCTTAGATTAATGATTGTTTGAATGATGAAATTCTCAATTGTTTAGAATGAATGATTGTGGGGATTGCTTTGCTTGAAAGGGGGGGACATTGAAGAAAATTGTTTTGATGAAATTGCTTAAATTTGTACAAGGTTGATTGAATCTTTTAAGCTTTCCAGGTCTTGAGTCTTTTTGATTTTTGAGTTTTAGTTTGCTTGGGGACAAGCAAAGTTTAAGTTTGGGGTATTTTGATAAGCCTCTGGCTCATCTAGTTTTATGGCTAGTATGACCAGGGTTTTGTGCAAATTATATCCTATTTTCACCCAAATTAGATTAGATTGTCCTCAAGCAAGGTTTTGAGTCTCTAAAGTAGTTTTAGGTTAATTTAGCCAGTTTTGAGTCAAATAAAACACTTATGGCTATTTTGTTGTTTTCAGGTTAAGTAGAAGTTGAGGGAATAAAGAAACAGGGGATTCGCCTGGCGAGAGTTTCCTCGCCTCGCGAACCTGAAAGCCAACGATAAAAATGTCATCCTCTGCAGTTTCGCCCTTGCGAACAAAACCTCGCCTCGCGACCCTGAAAGCTGACTGTTCCAGAGAAATGCAACCCGTTCTGTGTCACCTCGCGGATACATGTCTCGCCTCGCGAGACTGAAGGCTAGAAGCCATGACTGTTCCATTCCTCGCCACGCGAGTAGTGCTTCGCCCCGCGAGAAGACCAAACGTTGCAGACTCTTCACAATATTCGCCTCGCGAGCGAGTGTTCGCCTCGCGAGTGGGCTTAGTTTCTGAATAGTATAAAAGGCTGTTCTCGGCAGATTGAAAGAACTTTTGCTTCTCCACTGTTTTGTTTTACATATTTTCTGTGTGTATTTCGTTTTCATGGAGAACTAAATTTCATAGATTAATCTACTGTAATTGATTTCCACCGTACTTGAGGTTTTGTAATCCCTGTTTTGTATGCTTTTCCCTTTTCAATGCCATGTTATACATTTCTGTTTGTTTAATTCAGGAGTGTATAGTGTTGTGTTGATTCATTTCAGTGATGTTATGTTCCTATACTTAATCGCGTTTGTTTAATTCGCGTGTGCTCATTCATGTTCGTTTAGTTCATGCGGGCTTAACCCCGTTTGTTTAATTCGGGAATATGAACATATATCCGTAGTAGCGATTTCGTTTGTTAATTGTTGCTACAACTGAAAGGGGATTAGAATTTGCTTAGGGCTTGGGATTACATGAACCGATGATAGTTGTGAAATCAAGAAACGAGAGATTAATCGCTCTCCCCCAAAAACTGATTTTTGTGGTAAATAGCAAGTCAAGAGTCCTTGTGAGACGACATCCGAGTTGTCGCCCTAAACTACATTTTTATAAACCGCTCGTTCTTTTTGGCGCGTGCGCGACAGCGCGACCACTATCACGGCTAGGCCGTGACAGACTTTGACTTCAGCCTTTCTTCTTTTTCAGTTTTGCTCGATCATGGCCGTGATGGGCTCTGTTTGGCTCACTTTCTTCACTTTTAAAGCTCCATCTTCATCCAAACTCCATCATGGTTGATCTTGAGCATTTTACCCTTGATTTCTGCAAAACAACACCACACAAACCGCCTTACCCGTTCCAAAGGAAAATTAACCAAAAATCAAATTAAATATGCCTAAACTACATGAAAATGCATGCAAAATGATAGACAAAGATGATGTGAAATCACACTCACCAAATCACCCAAAGCTTAAGATTTTGCTTGTCCTCAAGCAATTACCCAGGCCATAAGATATAAATCATTCAAAGCATGGATAGTGAACCAAGAACCCTAGCAACTAATCCAAGTAATAGGCATGTTCAAATAAGTCCTCAAGAGATAATCGATTTCAAGTCCAATTAGAAGCTTAGGTTCTTCAAATTCATATTCTCACTGATTCGGGCACTCGTCTCACTTCACTCAAGTGTTCCAGGGTATATGACATTTCGCTCAATTTCCTCAAGGAAAGTATTCTACCATAGGCTTGACTATTAACCAAATCTCTACTTTATTAATGAAAACACATAAGAATCAAGAGGTCTTTCACTTTGGTTGTAATGTGGCCATGGAATTTATTGTTAGGTGGGAAAATCAAGAAAAGGGAAATTCAAGAAGGCTAAACAAATTATCAAACATTGCAAAGCATGACACCTTCTAAAATACCTTTTTTTTGGGCTTTGATTAACTTTTCCACCTTTCTTCCCCCCTTTTTTTTTTCAATTTTCATTTCTCACTTTCTTTTGTCATCCCCTTCTCCATTTTTTTTTGTTTATTTCATTTTTATTTATTTATTTGGAGAAGGGGAGATTTTTCTAGCTCAAGAGAAATATTTTGTAATTTTCTTATCCCATACTTTTTCAAACTACCATTTTACCCTTTTTTGTATACTTTAAAAGGTGCCATACCAAGCATTATTTATCAAAGCAATTCAAGGTACCAAGAAAAGTATTGTATTCTTTTAGGCTCAAAATTGGGCAACTAAGGGGTAGCATATAATCAATCAAAGCTCAGAAGGCCGGAAAAATACCTAGTGCCTCAATCATTTTCAAAAATGTTTTCAAAAATTTTTAAGTTTCGAAATGGTTTCAAGTCAAGTTCTAGAAAATACAGTCCGAGAGGAATTGAAACACTCTATCACAAGGAATGGGGTAGATTTAGTGAGTACCCCTTTTTGGCTCAAAATCTTACATTTAGTAGTTCAAAAATCAGTGAGAAACACAAATCTAAGGAACCACATGCTAATTATCAACTATCAAAAGATTATCTCAAGAATTTTTATTTTCAGCCTTATTACAAGAATAATAAGAAAAATTGGGTTCAAAAATTCACTATCTCAATTTATTTGGCTCCAAGTTCTCACAATTGGATGCATATTCTAAGTGAGGGGCAATCTAGAGAATGTGATCATACCAAACTATGCCTATGAGAATGCAATATGAATGCAACAATGCAAATGCAAAAGATACCCCTACCCCAAGCTTAAAAACTTACATTGTCTCCAATGTAAATAATCAAGTCGGAGAGAGGAGAAAAATGGAACAACTTACCAAGGTGGTAGCGTGTGTTGGCTCACATTCCAGTCAAAACTTGGGTGGAAATAGCATCACGGCCGTGAGCCTCTTCACGGGCAGGACGTGATGGCTTCTGACTTTATTTTTCTTTGCTCTTCTTGCTCTTCTCGTTCTTCCTTCCTCTTCAACCTGAAAACACTAGACAAATCTATTAATTTATGATTTTTTTTTGCCTCTTGATCTTCTCAAATTATTCAAGAGATAAATTCAAAAATAAAAGGAAAAGGGAAAGAAAACTTGGGTTGCCTCCCAAGAAGCGCTTGTTTACGGTCTTAAGCTTGACCAAACTTCTTTCAACCAACCGGGGTCGACCGGGCGTAGATGTGCCGGAACACTTCTCTTCCATGGGACTCCTTCAAAGAGCCGATTCTGCTCATACGGACAGTTACGCTTCCGCTTTGCTCTTTTCTCTCGGAGCTTCCTTGCCTTCCTTCCTTCCAGCGGAAGTTTTGTTTCCGCATGACCAACCACTCCAACTTCGTCACTGTAGGGTGCATCATCATCCATGCATATCTTTGGAGTGGCTTCCATGCTAAGTTCTTTCTTTACCACTGGAGACGTTAAATCGATCCTGCACACATGGCTCTCAAAAGGAGGGTTGTTATAAGAGTTAGTCAAATGAAAATCTACCCTACCTCCCTCTACATTTAGAGAGAGTTTACCATTCCTTACGTCTATTACTGCTCCAGTGGTGGCCAAGAATGGCCTTCCTAAAATGATGGGGAATTCAGAATACCCTTTCATGTCCAATACCAGGAAATCGGTAGGGATGAAGAATTTCCCTACCTTTACAGGAACATTCTCTAGTATGCCTAGAGGAGTCCTAGTTGAGCCATCCGCAAATTGTAAGGAAAATTTGAATGGTCTCAACTCTTTGCTTCCCAACCTTTCCATGATAGTGAGGGGCATCAAGCTCGCGCTAGCCCCTAAGTCACATTAGGCTTGCTCTATTTTCACTTTTTCAATTGAGCAAGCGATAGAGAAGCTACCTGGGTCTTTCAGTTTAGGAGGCATTTTAGCTTCTATATCTACTAGCTTTTTCCTGACCAACCTTTGTGGGAAAGGTGTCGGGGGTTGGTACGGTGGTGGAGGGACATACTTCGGTTCTGGCTCTTCCTTTTCGCTCATGTCCTCCTCTGGTTCCACGTCCTTTTCCCCCACCCCAAGCTTATCATCCCTCAAGTGTATGGCATTACAATGCTCAATGGGATTAGCTTCGGGTTGACCCGGGAACGTACCCTTAGGTCTAGTGTATGTGCTAGCTTGTTGGGCAATTTGTGTTTCTAGCATCTTGCTGTGGATGGCTAAGTTGTCTACCTTTGATGCTAGATCTTTTATTGCCTCATTCTGCTTAGTTTGAGTGGCAACAAAGTTTTCCATGAGAGACTCGAGCTTAGATTTTTGTACCTGAGGATATCCAGACACGTGCTTCCTATTACCTTGTCCTTCTTGGAACTCGTGATTCAACGTGTTGTTGTAGTTTCCGTAGGAAAGGTAAGGACTATTCCTCCTCTGGTTGTAGGGGTTCGGGGGAGCATAGTTTGGCAGCTTCGGGTTTGTGTCGTAAAAATTGTGGCAAGAGTTCACTCGCCTCCCCAAGCACCGGACTCGAAGCGACACCATGTGGGCACTCCATTATATCATGTCCCTGCACACCACAAATCTCACAAACAACATTAGTAGCACCGACTGAAATCACATGAGCCTTTTCAATCTTATCTAATCGTTTATTTAGTGAGTCAAACTTAGACATAATCAGATCGATACTATTCACCTCAAACTTAACCCCCGAAATCTTGTTCGGGTTATTACCTCTTTCGGAACCCCATTGGTGGTAGTTGGTGGCGACATTTGCAATGATGTTAAATGCCTCAGTCAGAGGCCTATTCATAAAGGCTCCACCAGCTGCAGAATCGAGTGACACCTTCGAAGAATAGTCCAATCCGTTGTAGAAGGTGTGCACTAGTAACCACCTCTCGAGTCCATGGTGTGGGCAAGACTCCAGCAGTCCCTTGTAGCGATCCCAAGCTTCCGATAAGGATTCTCCGTCTTTTTGGAAGAAGCCGGTGATCTGGGTTCGTATGTAGGTCGTCTTGGATGGAGGGAAGAATTTCTCCAAGAACGCCTGTTCCAGTTGGTCCCAAGTAGTCAAGGTGTTGGCGGGCAATTGCTTTAGCCAAGCCTTTGCTTTTCCAGTCAGAGATGAGGGGAATAACCTTAAGCATATAGCATCGACCGGTGAACCATGAATCCTAATTGCATCGGTGAACTCCAAGAATGTTTCTACGTGATCAGTCGGGTCCTCCGAGGGCAATCCTCCGAATTGGTGCTGCCTAATCATGTTGATTAGCATAGGCGGTATAGTGTAGTTCTCCGCCTCAATCTCTGGCCTGGCAATCCCAGTTCGCAAGCCTCTCGCATTTGGGGCTGCGTAGTCCTTCAAAGGTTTTGTATCCGGTTGATTCGCCATAAGTGGAATGGGGGTCAACCTTTCTCCCTCTCTTTGTAGTCTCCTACGTCTGTGGAAGGTCCTCTCGATTTCTGGATCAACCTCACTAAGGCTCCCAATACTTAGGGATCTTTACATATAACACATAGAGAGATGGATGCACTAGAAGGAAAGAGAAATTCTTTTTCTTTTTTCCAAAAATAAAAATCAAATAAAAAGAAAAGGTCCAGAAAAATCAATTCAAAAACTAAATTGAGATTTGAAAACGCACAGTCCCCGGCAACGGCGCCAAAAACTTGACAGTGCGCCGCTCGAGCGACGCGACGCGTGCGATTCCGGCAAGTGTACCCGATTGTCGCCAAGTAATAAAAGATATCGATCCCACAGAGACTGTGATCTCGAATCGCAGTTAATTATCAAATTGAGTAAATATGGACTGTATAAAAAGGTTTTGTATTTTGAAAAGGTTTTAAGAGATAAACAAACAGAATCAAATAAAACAGGAAGTAAACTGTTTATGGGTTTTTAGATCTAAATGGATTCCTAGGGATTTAGGTTACCACAAGATCGTTTATGTTACTAATCTGATTTACCCTTGTTAATTAACGAAATTGCCTTGAAGGCGAGTTTATCCTCTAATAGCTTAAGCTCCCTCTCGGGTTACAAAAATCGTGCCCAATTGACCCGACCCCTACTCTCGTGGTAGTCGAACTCAGATTGGACCCTTTGCGTTTCGTGACAACTCGTTGATCCTCGAGGGACGGCTTCTAACTTTAGTGATTTCAGTCCCAAGTCTGACTCTATAGATCCGACACCTAAGTTCACCGCTAGGTTCCTCCTTAGAATGTCTAAGTCATGCAAATAAACCTAAGTTCACCGCTAGTTCCTCCTAAGATCATCCACGTCTCGCAAATAAGCGGCCGCCGAATTTTACGAGTGAAAAACACTAGAAATCCTAAGTTCACCGCTAGGTTCCTCCTTAGAATATCTACGTCTCGCAAATGAGTGGTCGCCGAATTTATGAGTGATTAAAACACTAGAAGTCAGATCTAAAGCAAAATCGAAATAACAAAGATATTACATCAAATTCAACATCATAAATGAATCTCGGGCATAGCCCCGATCCCTAGAAACTAAGCTACTACTCAAGTCTTGCCATGGAGATGACAAGCTTGGTTGACAACATCATGAAAATTACAAATCAGAATAGAGAATAGGAAGAAGAAGATAGATCCTAAAATGTAGCCTAAAGTCTCTATGTGTGTGGATCTGTATGTGGATCTCCATTCTGCATCTGCCTGGTCCTTATTTATAGATGTGGGAAGTTAGAATCCCAATCTAACTCAAATTCTGATCCAAATTCGGTTTCTTCAGGTCCAAGTAATGCGCGTCACGGCCGTGATGGCCATCACGGCCAGGCCATGACGACTTCTGCTTCTGGCAATTCTGCAAGTTTTCAGACTTTCGCGACGTGAAATGTGTATCGCGACGCGAGACCTCTTTTCATGGCCATGATGAATATGACGGCTATGGCCGTGATGTGCTCTGACTTGTGGGGGTTTTAGGTCACGGCCGTGATGGCTATTGATAAGCCTCTGGCTCATCTAGTTTTATGGCTAGTATGACCAGGGTTTTGTGCAAATTATATCCTATTTTCACCCAAATTAGATTAGATTGTCCTCAAGCAAGGTTTTGAGTCTCTAAAGTAGTTTTAGGTTAATTTAGCCAGTTTTGAGTCAAATAAAACACTTATGGCTATTTTGTTGTTTTCAGGTTAAGTAGAAGTTGAGGGAATAAAGAAACAGGGGATTCGCCTGGCGAGAGTTTCCTAGCCTCGCGAACCTGAAGGCCAGCAGAACAGCAAAAATGTCATCCTCTCTGGTTCGCCCCGCGAACAAAACCTCGCCTCGCGACCCTGAAAGCTGACTGTTCCAGAGAAATGCAACCCGTTCTGTGTCGCCTCACGGATACATGTCTCGCCTCGCGAGACTGAAGGCCAGAAGCCATGACTGTTCCATTCCTCGCCACGCGAGTAGTACTTCGCCCCACGAGAAGACCAAACGTTGCTGACTCTTCACAATATTCGCCTCGCGAGCGAGTGTTCGCCTCGCGAGTGGACTTAGTTTCTGAATAGTATAAACGGTTGTTCTGGGCAGATTGAAAGAACTTTTGCTTCTCCACTGTTTTGTTTTACATATTTTCTGTGTGTATTTCGTTTTCATGGAGAACTAAATTTCATAGATTAATCTACTGTAATTGATTTCCACCGTACTTGAGGTTTTGTAATCCCTGTTTTGTATGCTTTTCCCTTTTCAATGCCATGTTATACATTTCTGTTTGTTTAATTCAGGAGTGTATAGTGTTGTGTTGATTCATTTCAGTGATGTTATGTTCCTATACTTAATCGCGTTTGTTTAATTCGCGTGTGTTCATTCATGTTCGTTTAGTTCATGAGGGCTTAACCCCGTTTGTTTAATTCGGGAATAGGAACATATATCCGTAGTAGCGATTTCGTTTGTTAATTGTTGCTACAACTGAAAGGGGATTAGAATCTGCTTAGGGCTTGGGATTACATGAACCGATGATAGTTGTGAAATCAAGAACAGTAGATTAATCGTCTTTAGCATATTTGTTAATCTCTTAACTGCTCTGTTTTTATTGCTTTGTTTTCTTTATTTTATCTCAATCCAACCCCCCAAAACTGATTTTTGTGGTAAATAGCAAGTCAAGAGTCCTTGTGAGACGACATTCGAGTTGTCGCCTAAACTACATTTTTATAAACTGCTCGTTCTTTTTTGGCGCGTGCACGGCAGTGTGCGACCAAAAATTGGCGCCGTTGCCGGGGACTCTTATTTGTTATTTTCCCATATTTTTTTCTTTCTTTCTTCTCTTTTTATTTTATTTTCGTTTTTGTTTTGAATTGGTCTGGCTACTAGGTCTAATTGCCTTGAATTGTGTGATTTTGATCCTGAAATCGAAAGAACACTGAACACACGTCGAGAGAATTTCGGGCTAGCACTAGTGGTGATTCTAATTCTAAAACTGTTTTTGAAAACATGGGTGACCAAAGGACATTAAGACAGCTTGCTGCCCCTGATGTTAACTATAATGGATTGTGTATTGAATATTCTGGTGCTGTTACCCCCTTTGAATTAAAATCTGGTCTAATCCATTTGTTGCCAAGGTTTAATGGTCTTGCGGTGAGGATCCACATAAGCATCTCAAGGAGTTCCGGGTTGTCCGCTCCACAACCTTGAGACCAGAGGAGTAAATCGAAGATCACATTAAGCCGAGAGCCTTCCCGTTTTCACTACAGTAGCTGCAAAGGATTGGCTGTTATATCTTCCGCCAAATTCCATTACCACCTGGAACGATTTGAAGAGGCTCTTCTTAGAGAAATAGTTTCCTGCCTCCAGAGCTGCATCAATTAGGAAGGAAATATGTGGCATCAGACAAGGAAATGAGTCGTTGGCTGAATATTGGGACAGATTCAAGCATTTGGTATCCAGTTGCCCCCAAAGATCAGTTTCGAATGAGCTTCTTATCCAGTACTTTTATGAAGGGTTACTGCCGATGGATAGGAATATTTTGGATGCTGCTAGTGGGGGAGCACTTGTTGATAAGACCCCAGCTGCTGCCAAGCAACTCATTGAAAATATGTCATTGAATTCCCAGCAGTTTACTACCAAGAGAAATTCTGTTGAGACAAGAGGTGTGCACGAGGTCCGTAGCTCTTCTTCCAACCAGGCCCTTGAGGATAGAATGGATAGGCTCACTTCTTTGGTGGAGAAAATGGCAATGGATAGGGTTCAGCCGGCAAGGTTGTGTGGCATGTGCAGTTCTCCTGAGCACCCATATGAGGCATGTCCTATTCTGAAGGAAGAGTCAAGTACTGATTTGCCTCAAGCTTATACAGTCCATCAAGGCAATAGTCAGAACCGGTACAGCACTCTTGACCTCTCCACAAATAGGTACCACCCCAACTGGAGGAATCACCCTAATCTGCGGTATGGGAACTCATCCCAACAACCGATGGCAGCACCACAGAATCCTCCTCAAGTGACCACTTCTGCACCTTCTGGACCTTCATTAGAAGACTTGGTCAAGCAAATGGCTGCAACCAATCTACAGTTTCAGCAATAAGTAGGACAGTTCCAGGCCTCATAGGCACAGTTTCAGCAGCGAACAGATGCTAGCATTCAGGCTTTGCATACACAGGTTGGACAGCTTGCCACATCCATAAATAACATACAGCAAACTCAAGGGACAACCCAACTGCCGGCACAAACAGTGATAAATCACAATGCCTCCGATCCTAATGTGAGTGCCATATCTCTGAGATCTGGAAAAGTTGTTGAGGCAGCCTCTGAGAAAAATGAAGAAACTGTTGAGGTAACTCCGGAGCCTTCAGTTGATGTTGAAGCTGAGAAGGTGTACATTCCACCGATCCCCTTCCCACACGAGTTCAGAAAAATAAGAAGATTGGTGGTGAAGACAAGGAAAGGGAGATTTTAGATGTGTTGTAAAGGTAGCTGTGAATATTCCCCTTCTAGATGTGATCAAGCAGGTGCCCAAGTATGCAAAATTTCTGAAGGATCTATGCACCAACAAGAGGAAGTTGAAGAATAATGAGAGAGTTGATTTGGGAAGAAATGTTTCAGCTCTTATTCAGTCTAAGCCTGCATCATAAAGAGTTCGTTGTTTTAGCCCCTACTCAGGCACTACCCCAAAAGTGCAAGGATCCGGGCACATTTACTATTCCATGCACTATTGGGGATAGAAGATTTGAAAATTGCATGCTGGATTTGGGAGCCTCCATAAATTTCATGCCCACTTCTATTTTCAATAACCTTGATCTTGGGCCCTTGCAGTATACAGGTCTCACCATCCAGTTGGCCAACAGGATCAGTGCCCGCCCCATGGGAATGGTAGAAGATGTGCTGGTGCAAGTTGATGAGCTGATTTTCCCTACTGACTTCTACACCCTAGACATGGCAGGAGAGACAAATTCCAGTAGATCACCAATAATCTTGGGCAGACCATTCATGAAGACAGCCAAGACTAAAATTGATGTTAATGATGGGACTATGTCTATGGAGTTTGGTGATATTGTGGCAAAGTTCAACATCTTTGATGCTATGAAACACCCACTGGAGGAGCACTCGGTTTTCCAATTAGAGTTGCTTTCTGAGATTATTGATGATACCCATGAGGACCTTGTTTCAGATTTTCCATTTATTTCTGGTTTTGATGATTTATATTCATGTACTAATTGTAATCGACACTCAACCCGTGTCTTGTTTGTCTTGAGTTTCTTGATTCAACCTTGCAGGGTGATAGTGATAGTGAGAGTGAAGTTGTCTGTTCAGCAGAAGTCCTTGACATCATGGCTACTCCCAATGTACCATCCGTTGAGCAACCACCCTCCCTAGAGCTCAAGCCACTTCCCCGGGAACTCAAGTATGCCTACCGAACGAATGAAAAACTTCCATCATCATTTCCTCCACCTTGACTCGACCAGGAAGCTAAGCTTTTAGAGGTTCCCAAGAAGCACAAGAAGGCTATTGGGTGGACCTTAGCCGACATTCCGAGAATTAGCCCCTCCAGATGTATGCACGGAATTCTATTGGAGGATGGGGCTAAACCAAGAAGGCAGCCCAAAGGCGGCTAAACCCATTGATTATGGATGTGGTGAAGAAAGAGGTGACTAAACCTGCGCAGCAGGTATTATATACCCCATCTCCCGATAGTACTTGGGTAAGTCCGGTGCAAGTTGTACCCAAGAAGTCCTGGTCTCACAAAGTAGTTAGAAATGATAATAATGAGCTTGTACCCACTAGAGTCCGTAATAGCCAAGTAGTCAGTATAGATTATAGGAAGTGAACCAGGCCACCGAAAGGATCACTTTCCTTTTCCGTTCATAGATCGGATGCTAGATCGACCGGGCTGGTAAATCTCATTATCGCTTTCTTGATGGCTTTTCCCGGTATTTCCAGATCCATATTGCCCCTGAGGATCGGGAAAAGACCACTTTCACGTGCCCCTTCGGTACGTTTGCCTATAGGAGGATGCCATTTGACCTTTGTAATGCTCCTGGCACCTTCCAAAGATGCATGCTTAGCATTTTTACTGAATTTATTGAAAATTGCATGGAGGTGTTCATAGATGACTTCACTGTATATGGCTCCTCATTTGATGCATGTCTGCATAGTCTGAGTTTAGTTCTAGAAAGATGCATTGAGAGCGATCCGATTTTGAACTATGAAAAATGTCACTTTATGGTAGAACAGGGGATTGTTTTGGGTCATGTTATTTCTAAAGAGGGTATTTCCGTAGATACTGCAAAATTTGATGTGATTTCTTCATTGCCTTACCCATCTTGCGTACGCGAGATCCGTTCCTTTCTTGGCCATGCAGGTTTCTACAGGCGCTTCATTAAGGACTTCAGCAAGATAGCTCTGCCATTGTCAAACCTGCTGAAGAATGATGCCATGTTCCATTTTGATGAAAATTGCAAGAAGGCATTTGACTACCTGAAAAGAGCATTGACCTCTACCCCCATCATCCAGCCCCCAGACTGGACACTCCCTTTTGAACTCCTGTGTGATGCTTCCAATTTTGCTGTGGGAGCGGTTCTGGCACAAAGGGTGGGCAATGCTGCCCATGTAATTCATTATGCTTCTAGGACATTAGAAGCTGCACAATCTAATTACACCACCACTGAGAAAGAACTGCAAGCTGTTGTGTTTGCACTTGATAAATTTAGGTCTTATTTGCTAGGTTCAAAAGTTATTGTTTTCACTGACCATGCAGCTCTGAAGTACCTGTTAAAGAAACCAAAAGCTAAGCCAAGACTGATCCGGTGGATGCTTTTGCTCCAAGAGTTCAATGTGGAGATAAAAGACAGGAGTGGAGCTGAAAATCTGGTAGCCGATCACTTGAGCCGAATAGCAAGGGATGAGGATCCTTCTCCCATCCAAGATGATTTTCCTGATGAGCGACTTCTACATCTGTATGGGGTAACCCCCTGGTTTGCTGACATAGTTAACTTTCTTGTTGCTGGTGTTGTTCCTGCAGGTACTAGTAGATCCAAGTTCCACAAGCTCAGGAGCGATGCAAAGTACTATGTGTGGGATGATCCGTACCTTTGGAAGTTTTACAGTGATCAGGTGATTCGGAGGTGTGTCCCCGATCATGAGACAGAGTCCATCTTGCACTTTTCACATGCCTCTCAAGTTGGAGGACATTTTGGACCACAGAGGACGGCAAGAAAAGTCCTGGATTCTAGGTTCTACTGGCCCACAATTTTTAGAGATGCCTATGAGGTTTACAGAAATTGCAAGGAATGTCAAACAGCAGGCCCTGCCATCACTCGTAGGAGTGAGATGCCTCAGCAGCCCATGCTTTTTTGTGAGGTTTTTGATGTGTGGGGGATTGATTTTATGGGTCCATTCCCTACTTCTTTTGGTTTTCTATATATTCTTTTGTCTGTTCACTATGTTTCAAAGTGGGTGGAAGCAATCCCCATTAGGACTAACGATGCTAAAGTTGTTTCCAAATTTGTTAGGTCCAACATTTTTTGCAGGTTTGGCATACCTAGGGCTATTATCAGTGACCAGGGCACTCACTTCTGCAACCGTACCATGGAAGCCTTACTCAGGAAATATGGGGTTGTGCATAGAGTTTCCACTGCTTATCATTCCCAGACCAATTGATATGATCCTAACAAGGAACATATATATTTTCGGATCTATCCTTGAGTGACCAAACAAAATTATAGAAGAAGATGAAATACAAAATTGGATAAGATGAGAAATGGGAGGTAGGCGCCACAAATCCAAGGGGATTTGATAAGCCAATGTGAGGTTCGCCACAAGAATCTTGGATTCTTGATAAGAACAAGGGTTGGCTCAATGAAGAACCCAAGAGAGAAAACACTCTCACAATTGGAATCAATCCAAAATGAACTCAAAGTTAGCATTCATCATGTAATAGGTGTGTACATATAGCATAGGGAAATAAAAACCAAAGGTCATCATAAGATGACATAAACTCCTAATAACCAGACATAACTCTCCACTAAGTGGTTATTAAAAGAACATAACTATCCTACTTAAGAAAATAATAAAAGTGGCTCCATAACTTCTAAAGGAGTTACCTAGGCATGCAAGCCAAAGGTTGCTCTCCTTTGTAAGTTCCAAAACCGTGCCAGCCACCATTCATAATGGGCCTTGCTCATCCATCAAGCTTAGTGTAGCCCAATTAACATATAACTCATTTAAGGTCCAAGAATTCGTATTAAACTTGCAGCCGTTTTTCACCATGAAGGAAGCCGAATTTGGTCGAGAGGCCTGAGATATGATTTGTTGATAATTCCCTAAGCTTTCCAACGCACCAAAGAATGCATCAATCGGAGATTTGTAGCTCAAGATCTGACCAAATCAAGCGTACGGGTTCACCACAATGAAAATAAAATTTTCATCAAAAATATTAATTTGGCCTCAAATTGGACATCATCCTTGGTTTGCATCATTCCCTCCCTCTTGAAAAGAATTCGACCTCGAATTTATTGCCTTAAGGAGTCTTCTTTATCCTCCGGGTTCAAACACAACCATTTTGAATCCATGGGGCACCTCTCTTGGAATTGTTTCTTCAACTTCCTTCAAAATAAAGTCATCACCTCTAGGCAAAGAGTTTGCATTAGTAGTCAAACAAGCATCTTTACATAGAAAGATATATATAGGCTGCCTTGCCAACATTGCTCCCTTCACCTTATTTTCTTTTATAGGAAGACTCTCAATTCTTCTTTCAACCTTTGCCTCAATTTTTTTCTTTTTATTTTCCCCTTCAAAAATTGCAGCCTCCACCTTTTTCTCAACATCTTTTTCATTCCGTTTGTTTTCCTCCATTCCCTTTTCTTCTACCTTTTTCTCATGGCTTTCTTTTTTTATTACTTCTCCTTCTTTGCTTTCCTCATTCACCGAACACTCTTCTTTTATTGTTTTCTCAATCATTCTTTTTTTCTCACTCTCTCCTTTCAAGTACATTTGATCTTCATACACTTGTTTTGGTGACAATGATCCGAGAGTAATTTTATGATTATTAAATACAAATGAGTACCTATTGTTGTAGACATCATATTTCGCTTCTCGTTCAGCTCTCCAAGGACGCCCAAGTACCAAGTGCCTTGTTTCTATAGGCACCACATCACATAACACCTCATCCTCATATCTCCCAATCCGGAATGGCACTCGTACTTGTTTGTTCACCATCACGTCACCGAAATCACTAAACTCCGGGATGCTCCAAATGACATACGGTTGTGGATGCTCTCGAAGAGGAAGTCCCAACTTTTTCACCATGGTGGTACTAGCTAGGTTGATGTAACCCTTTCTATCAATGACCAAACTACATATCTTGTCCTTCACATAGCATCTAGAATAGAAAAGATCCTCCATTTTCTTGGCATCATTTTTCTTCATTAGTGACTCCATGAAGAACCCACTAAGAAAAATTCAAACTTCCGAAAAAAAGAAAAAGTTGAAAAAGAGAAAAATCATAAGTCACTCTAGGAAGGATGGCTCTAGTTACCAAATGTTATGATCCTAACAAGGAACATATATATTTTCGGATCTATCCTTGAGTGACCAAACAAAATTATAGAAGAAGATGAAATACAAAATTGGATAAGATGAGAAATGGGAGGTAGGCGCCACAAATCCAAGGGGATTTGATAAGCCAATGTGAGGTTCGCCACAAGAATCTTGGATTCTTGATAAGAACAAGGGTTGGCTCAATGAAGAACCCAAGAGAGAAAACACTCTCACAATTGGAATCAATCCAAAATGAACTCAAAGTTAGCATTCATCATGTAATAGGTGTGTACATATAGCATAGGGAAATAAAAACCAAAGGTCATCATAAGATGACATAAACTCCTAATAACCAGACATAACTCTCCACTAAGTGGTTATTAAAAGAACATAACTATCCTACTTAAGAAAATAATAAAAGTGGCTCCATAATGATATGATCCTAAAAAGGAGCATGTATATTTTCGGATCTATCCTTGAGTGACCAAGCAAAATTGTAGAAGAAGGTGAAATACAAAATTGGATAAGATGAGAAATGGGAGGTAGGCGCCACAAATCCAAGGGGATTTGATAAGCCAATGTGAGGTTCGCCACAAGAATCTTGGATTCTTGATAAGAACAAGGGTTGGCTCAATGAAGAACCCAAGAGAGAAAACACTCTCACAATTGGAATCAATCCAAAATGAACTCAAAGTTATCATTCATCATGTAATAGGTGTGTACATATAGCATAGGGAAGTAAAAACCAAAGGTCATCATAAGATGACATAAACTCCTAATAACTAGACATAACTCTCCACTAAGTGGTTATTAAAAGAATATAACTATCCTACTTAAGAAAATAATAAAAGTGGTTCCATAACTTCTAAAGGAGTTACCTAGGCATGCAAGCCAAAGGTTGCTCTCCTTTGTAAGTTCCAAAGACGTGCCAGCCACCATTCATAATGGGCCTTGCTCATTCATCAAGCTTGGTGTAGCCCAATTAACATATAACTCATTTAAGGTCCAAGAATTCGTATTAAACTTGCAGCCCGTTTTTCACCATGATAGAAGCCGAATTTGGTCAAGAGGCCTGAGATATGATTTGTAGATAATTCCCTAATATTTCCAACGCACCAAAGAATGTATCAATCGGAGATTCGTAGCTCAAGATATGACCAATTCAAGCATACGGGTTCACCACAATGAAAATAAAATTTTCATCAAAAATATTAATTTGGCCTCAAATTGGACATCATCCTTGGTTTGCATCACATAACTTCTAAAGGAGTTACCTAGGCATGCAAGCCAAAGGTTGCTCTCCTTTGTAAGTTCCAAAACCGTGCCAGCCACCATTCATAATGGGCCTTGCTCATCCATCAAGCTTAGTGTAGCCCAATTAACATATAACTCATTTAAGGTCCAAGAATTCGTATTAAACTTGTAGCCGTTTTTCACCATGAAGGAAGCCGAATTTGGTCGAGAGGCCTGAGATATGATTTGTTGATAATTCCCTAAGCTTTCCAACGCACCAAAGAATGCATCAATCGGAGATTTGTAGCTCAAGATCTGACCAAATCAAGCGTACGGGTTCACCACAATGAAAATAAAATTTTCATCAAAAATATTAATTTGGCCTCAAATTGGACATCATCCTTGGTTTGCATCACTAATGGCCAGGCTGAGTTATCAAACAGGGAGATCAAGCAGATTTTAGAGAAAATGGTGCAGCCGAATAGAAAGGACTGGAGCCGCCATCTGGAAGACGCACTGTGGGCTCAGAGGACCGCTTTCAAGACGCCAATAGGAATGTCCCCCTTTCGGCTTGTATTTGGTAAGGCATGTCATCTCCCGGTGGAAGTTGAGCACCGTGCATATTGGGCAGTCAAGTGCTATAACATGGACATGAAGAAAGCTGGTGTTGAAAGGAAACTACAGCTGCAGCAACTTGAGGAGCTTAGGCTAGAAGCCTATGAAAGCTCCCGGATTTATAAAGAGAAAACAAAACATTTTCATGATAGGATGATTGCTAGGAAAGAATTTTCTGTGGGCCAGAAAGTCTTACTGTTGAATTCCCGCCTGAAATTGATGACTGGGAAACTTAGGTCCAAGTGGATTGGACCATTTGTTGTTACTAATGTGTTTCCTTATGGTGCAGTAGAGATTACAGATGCAGGTAGCAACAAGACCTTCAAGGTTAACGGGTAGAGGCTGAAGCCATTCCATGGTGTGGATGCTGGTGTTCCTGCGGATGCTAATGTTGAGGAGCTCTTCTTGGAAGTTCCCACCTACACTGACACTTGATCAGGGAGTAACCTTTCCTTTCCCTCACTCTGATTTTATAGTCATGTTGTTCATTGGGGACAATGCATGTTTTAAGTGTGGGGTAGGGAACTAGTTGTAGTTTTGTTTTGTCTTGTTTTTTTCTTTTAGCTCTTGAATAAATTGTGTTAAGTCTTATGTTGGCAAGTTTGATTGATTTTGATGATTTTGCACTGATTGATTGCATGATTGATGTGATGATTCCCCCTAGGTTGAACAATGGGTTTCTTGAAATTTTTTTGAAAAAGTGATCCCCATGTGATTGAAAACTGAACTTTGAGATTTTGTTATGATGGCATGATTTATGATAAGTTTGGGGTGATAGGAAGCACACACTAGGGATAGAATCTCTGTCAAACAGTTTGCAAAAAAAAATGTCCAGGTGAGGATTTGAGCCCCCAACATGTTTTTAACTGTGTGAAATCGCTTTCAAGTTGCACTTTCCTGAATTTGCTTGAATCTCTTTATGGTTTGCATGTTTATGTGTTTGCATCAAATGATTTAGGCATTTTCTTTGTAAATAACCACTTAGCCTAAAATAACCATCCCTAATGCATGTTCCTTTGTTAGCCCCATTGAGCCTGATTTGCCTATTATTTCTTGATAACCCTATGTTATGAGCTCAAAATCTGGAAAACCATGTTAACCCGATCTTAGGATTAGGAGAGCATGGAATCTTAGAAAGAGAATGGGTGCAAGAAACTAAGTTTGGGGTGGCTGCAAGGTGTAATGTGTTGTTTGGGATTGAGAAAAAAAAAAGAAAAACAATAAAAATAAAAAGTGTTAAAAAATAAAAAGGCTGTAGTCACCCAAGGCAAGTGAAAAATGAAAAAAAGGAACTTGAGTTTAAATTCAAAGTGTAAAAAGCTCATGCTCTCTTAGTTCCTAGGGTCTTCAGCCTAGTACCTTTGTATATCCTACCCTTAGCCAGGCCCCATTACAACCCATAAAAGACCTTTTGATGTTGCATGCATGTTTTCTGTGGGAATCATTTGGAGATGAGAATCAAATTTATGGGAAGTGTTCTTGAAAAGTGAAATTGAGTGCAATGTTGATAGCCTGACACAAACTGAGCGATTGAGTGAACACTAAATGCCCTTGTGAGGAAGGCAGTTGTTTGAATTTGGTGATCTCCCTCTTGTGTGTAACTTGGATCCCCTGCTTAGATTAATGATTGTTTGAATGATGAAATTCTCAATTGTTTAGAATGAATGATTGTGGGGATTGCTTTGCTTGAAAGGGGGGGACATTGAAGAAATTTTTTTTGATGAAATTACTTGAATTTGTGCAAGGTTGATTGAATCTTGTAAGCTTGCCAGGTCTTGAGTCTTTTTGATTTTTGAGTTTTAGTTTGCTTGGGGACAAGCAAAGTTTAAGTTTGGGGTATTTTGATAAGCCTCTGGCTCATCTAGTTTTATGGTTAATATGACCAGGGTTTTGTGCAAATTATATCCTATTTTCACCCAAATTAGATTAGATTGTCCTCAAGCAAGGTTTTGAGTCTCTAAAGTAGTTTTAGGTTAATTTAGCCAGTTTTGAGTCAAATAAAACACTTATGGCTATTTTGTTGTTTTCAGGTTAAGTAGAAGTTGAGGGAATAAAGAAACAGGGGATTCGCCTGGCGAGAGTTTCCTCGCCTCGCGAACCTGAAAGCCAGCAGAACAGTAAAAATGTCATCCTCTCTGGTTCGCCCCGCGAACAAAACCTTGCCTCGCGACCCTGAAAGCTGACTGTTCCAGAGAAATGCAACCCGTTCTGTGTCGGCTCGCGGATACATGTCTCGCCTCGCGAGACTGAAGGCCAGAAGCCATGACTGTTCCATTCCTCGCCACGCGAGTAGTACTTCGCCCCGCAAGAAGACCAAATGTTGCTGACTCTTCACAATATTCGCCTCGCGAGCGAGTGTTCGCCTCGCGAGTGGGCTTAGTTTCTGAATAGTATAAAAGGCTGTTCTGGGCAGATTGAAAGAACTTTTGCTTCTCCACTGTTTTGTTTTACATATTTTCTGTGTGTATTTCGTTTTCATGGAGAACTAAATTTCATAGATTAATCTACTGTAATTGATTTCCACCGTACTTGAGGTTTTGTAATCCCTGTTTTGTATGCTTTTCCCTTTTCAATGCCATGTTATACATTTCTGTTTGTTTAATTCAAGAGTGTATAGTGTTGTGTTGATTCATTTCAATGATGTTATGTTCCTATACTTAATCGCGTTTGTTTAATTCGCGTGTGTTCATTCATGTTCGTTTAGTTCATGAGGGCCTAACCCCGTTTGTTTAATTCGGGAATAGGAACATATATCCTTAGTAGCGATTTCGTTTTTTAATTGTTGCTACAACTGAAAGGGGATTAGAATCTGCTTAGGGCTTGGGATTACATGAACCGATGATAGTTGTGAAATCAAGAACAGTAGATTAATCGTCTTTAGCATATTTGTTAATCTCTTAACTGCTCTGTTTTTATTGCTTTGTTTTCTTTATTTTATCTCAATCCAACCCCCCCCCCCAAAGCTGATTTTTGTGGTAAATAGCAAGTCAAGAGTCCTTGTGAGACGACATCCGAGTTGTCGCCCTAAACTACATTTTTATAAACCGCTCGTTCTTTTTGGTGCGTGCGCGACAGCGCAACCACTATCCCGGCCAGGCCGCGATGACTCGACTTGACCTTTCTTCTTTTTCAGTTTTGCTCGATCATGGCCGTGATGGGCTCTGTTTGGCTCATTTTCCTCACTTTTAAAGCTCCATCTTCATCCAAACTCCATCATGGTTGATCTTGAGCATTTTACCCTTGATTTCTGCAAAACAACCCCACACAAACCGCCTTACCCGTTCCAAAGGAAAATTAACCAAAAATCAAATTAAATATACCTAACTACATAAAAATGCATGCAAAATGATAGACAAAGATGATGTGAAATCACACTCATCAAATCACCCCAAGCTTAAGATTTTGCTTGTCCTCAAGCAATTACCCAGGCCATAAGATATAAATCATTCAAAACATGGATAGTGAACCAAGAACCCTAGCAACTAATCCAAGTAATAGGCATGTTCAAATAAGTCCTCAAGAGATAATCGATTTCAAGACCAATTAGAAGCTTAGGTTCTTCAAATTCATATTCTCACTGATTCGGGCACTCGTCTCACCTCACTCAAGTGTTCCAGGGTATATGACATTTCGCTCAATTTCCTCAAGGAAAGTATTCTACCATAGGCTTGACTATTAACCAAATCTCTACTTTATTAATGAAAACACATAAGAATCAAGAGATCTTTCACTTTGGTTGTAATGTGGCCATGGAATTTATTGTTAGGTGGGAAAATCAAGAAAAGGGAAATTCAAGAAGGCTAAACAAATTATCAAACATTGCAAAGCATGACACCTTCTAAAATACCTTTTTTTTGGGCTTTGATTAACTTTTCCAACTTTCTTCCCCCCCTTTTTTTTTCAATTTTCATTTCTCACTTTCTTTTGTCATCCCCTTCTCCATTTTTTTTTTGTTTATTTCATTTTTATTTATTTATTTGGAGAAGGGGAGATTTTTCTAGCTCAAGAGAAATATTTTGTAATTTTCTTATCCCATACTTTTTCAAACTACCATTTTACCCTTTTTTGTATACTTTAAAAGGTGTCATACCAAGCATTATTTATCAAAGCAATTCAAGGTACCAAGAAAAGTATTGTATTCTTTTAGGCTCAAAATTGGGCAACTAAGGGGTAGCATTTAATCAATCAAAGCTCTGATGGCCGGAAAAATACCTAGTGCCTCAATCATTTTCAAAAATGTTTTCAAAAATTTTTAAGTTTCGAAATGGTTTCAAGTCAAGTTCTAGAAAATACAGTTCGAGAGGAATTAAAACACTCTATCACAAGGAATGGGGTAGATTTAGTGAGTACCCCTTTTTGGCTCAAAATCTTACATTTAGTAGATCAAAAATCAGTGAGAAACACAAATCTAAGAAACCACATGCTAATTATCAACTATCAAAAGATTATCTCAAGAATTTTTATTTTCAGCCTTATCACAAGAATAATAAGAAAAATTGGGTTCAAAAATTCACTATCTCAATTTATTTGGCTCCAAGTTCTCACAATTGGATGCATATTCTAAGTGAGGGGCAATCTAGAGAATGTGATCATACCAAACTATGCCTATGAGAATGCAATATGAATGCAACAATGCAAATGCAAAAGATACCCCTACCCCAAGCTTAAAAACTTACATTGTCTCCAATGTAAATAATCAAGTCGGAGAGAGGAGAAAAATGGAACAACTTACCGAGGTGGTAGCGGGTGTTGGCTCACATTCCAGTCAAAACTTGGGTGGAAATAGCATCACGGCCGTGAGGCTCTTCCCGTGATGGCTTCTGACTTTATTTTTCTTTGCTCTTCTTGCTCTTCTCGTTCTTCCTTCCTCTTCAACCTGAAAACACTAGACAAATCTATTAATTTATGATTTTTTTTTGCCTCTCGATCTTCTCAAATTATTCAAGAGATAAATTCAAAAATAAAAGGAAGAGGGAAAGAAAACTTGGGTTACCTCCCAAGAAGCGCTTGTTTACGGTCTTAAGCTTGACCAAACTTCCTTCAATCAACCGGGGTCGACTGGGCGTAGATGTGCCGGAACACTTCTCTTCCATGGGACTCCTTCAAAGAGCCGATTCTGCTCATACGGCCAGTTACGCTTCCGCTTTGCTCTTTTCTCTCGAAGCTTCCTTGCCTTCCTTCCTTTCGGCGCTTGTTTACGATCCATGCATATCTTTGGAGTGGCTTCCATGCTAAGTTCTTTCTTTACCACTGGAGACGTTAAATCGATCCTGCACACATGGCTCTCAAAAGGAGGGTTGTTATAAGAGTTAGTCAAATGAAAATCTACCCTACCTTCCTCTACATTTAGAGAGAGTTTACCATTCCTTACGTCTATTACTGCTCCAGCGGTGGCCAAGAATGGCCTTCCTAAAATGATGGGGAATTCAGAATTCCCTTTCATGTCCAATACCAGGAAATCGGTAGGGATGAAGAATTTCCCTACCTTTACAGGAACATTCTCTAGTATGCCTAGAGGAGTCCTAGTTGAGCCATCCGCAAATTGTAAGGAAAATTTGAATGGTCTCAACTCTTTGCTTCCCAACCTTTCCATGATAGTGAGGGGCATCAAGCTCGCGCTAGCCCCTAAGTCACATTAGGCTTGGTCTATTTGCACTTTTTCAATTGATCAAGCGATAGAGAAGCTACCTGGGTCTTTCAGTTTAGGAGGCATTTTAGCTTCTATATCTACTAGCTTTTTCCTGACCAACCTTTGTGGGAAAGGTGTCGGGGGTTGTACGGTGGTGGAGGGACATACTTCGGTTCTGGCTCTTCCTTTTCGCTCATGTCCTCCTCTGGTTCCACGTCCTTTTCCCCCACCCCAAGCTTATCATCCCTCAAGTGTATGGCATTACAATGCTCAATGGGATTAGCTTCGGGTTGACCCGGGAACGTACCCTTAGGTCTAGTGTATGTGCTGGCTTGTTGGGCAATTTGTGTTTCTAGCATCTTGCTGTGGATGGCTAAGTTGTCTACCTTTGATGCTAGATCTTTTATTGCCTCATTCTGCTTAGTTTGAGTGGCAACAAAGTTTTCCATGAGAGACTCGAGCTTAGATTTTTGTACCTGAGGATATCCAGACACGTGCTTCCTATTACCTTGTCCTTCTTGGAACTCGTGATTCAACGTGTTGTTGTAGTTTCCGTAGGAAAGGTAAGGACTATTCCTCCTCTGGTTGTAGGGGTTCGGGGGAGCATAGTTTGGCAGCTTCGGGTTTGTATCGTAAAAATTGTGGCAAGAGTTCACTCGCTCCCCTGAAGCACCGGACTCAGAAGCGACACCATGTGGGCAATCCATTATATCATGTCCCTGCACACCACAAATCTCACAAACAACATTAGTAGCACCGACTGAAATCACATGAGCCTTTTCAATCTTATCTAATCGTTTATTTAGTGAGTCCAACTTAAACATAATCAGATCGATACTATTCACCTCAAACTTACCCCCCGAAATCTTGTTCGGGTTATTACCTCTTTCGGAACCCCATTGGTGGTAGTTGGTGGCGACATTTTCAATGATGTTAAATGCCTCAGTCAGAGGCCTATTCATAAAGGCTCCACCAGCTGCAGAATTGAGTGACACCTTCGAAGAATAGTCCAATCCGTTGTAGAAGGTGTGCACTAGTAACCACCTCTCGAGTCCATGGTGTGGGCAAGACTCCAGCAATCCCTTGTAGCGATCCCAAGCTTCCGATAAGGATTCTCCGTCTTTTTGGAAGAAGCCGGTGATCTGGGTTCGTATGTAGGCCGTCTTGGATGGAGGGAAGAATTTCTCCAAGAACGCCTGTTCCAGTTGGTCCCAAGTAGTCAAGGTGTTGGCGGGCAATTGCTTTAGCCAAGCCTTTGCTTTTCCAGTCAGAGATGAGGGGAATAACCTTAAGCGTATAGCATCGACCGGTGAACCATGAATCCTAATTGCATCGGTGAACTCCAAGAATGTTTCTACGTGATCAGTCGGGTCCTCCGAGGGCAATCCTCCGAATTGGTGCTGCCTAATCATGTTGATTAGCATAGGCGGTATAGTGTAGTTCTCCGCCTGAATCTCTGGCCTGGCAATCCCAGTTCGCAAGCCTCTCGCATTTGGGACTGCGTAGTCCTTCAAAGGTTTTGTATCCGGTTGATTCGCCATGAGTGGAATGGGGGTCAACCTTTCTCCCTCTCTTTGTAGTCTCCTATGTCTGTGGAAGGTCCTCTCGATTTCTGGATCAACCTCACTAAGGCTCCCAAGACTTAGGGATCTTTACATATAAGGAAAGAGATGGATACACTAGAAGGAAAGAGAAATTCTTTTTCTTTTTTCCAAAAATAAAAATCAAATAAAAAGAAAAGGTTCAGAAAAATCAATTCAAAAACTAAATTGAGATTCGAAAACGCACACTCCGCGGCAACGGCGCCAAAAACTTGACAGCGCGCCGCTCGAGCGACGCGACGCGTGCGATTCCGGCAAGTGTACCCGATTGTCGCCAAGTAATAAAAGATATCGATCCCACAGAGACTGTGATCTCGAATCGCAGTTAATTATCAAATTGAGTAAATCTGGACTGTATAAAAAGGTTTTGTATTTTGAAAAGGTTTTAAGAGATAAACAAACAGAATCAAATAAAACAGGAAGTAAACTGTTTATGGGTTTTTAGATCTAAATGGATTCCTAGGGATTTAGGTTACCACAAGATCGTTTATGTTACTAATCTGATTTACCCTTGTTAATTAACGAAATTGCCTTGAAGGCGAGTTTATCCTCTAATAGCTTAAGCTCCCTCTCGGGTTATAAAAACCGTGCCCAATTGACCCGACCCCTACTCTCGTGGTAGTCGAACTCAGATTGGACCCTTTGCGTTTCGTGACAACTTGTTGATCCTCGAGGGACGGCTTCTAACACTCGTGATTTCAGTCCCAAGTCTGACTCTATAGATCCAACACCTAAGTTCACCGCTAGGTTCCTCCTTAGAATGTCTAAGTCATGCGAATAAACCTAAGTTCACCGCTAGGTTCCTCCTTAGATCATCCACGTCTCGCAAATAAGCGGCCGCCGAATTTTACGAGTGAAAAACACTAGAAATCCTAAGTTCACCGCTAGGTTCCTCCTTAGAATATCTACGTCTCGCAAATGAGTGGTCGCCGAATTTATGAGTGATTAAAACACTAGAAGTCAGATCTAAAGCAAAATCGAAATAACAAAGATATTACATCAAATTCAACATCATAAACGAATCTCGGGCATAGCCCCGATCCCTAGAAACTAAGCTACTACTCAAGTCTTGCCATGGAGATGACAAGCTTGGTTGACAACATCATGAAAATTACAAATCAGAATAGAGAAGAGGAAGAAGAAGATAGATCCTAAAATGTAGCCTAAAGTCTCTATGTGTGTGGATCTGTATGTGGATCTCCATTCTGCATCTGCCTGGTCCTTATTTATAGATGTGGGAAGTTAGAATCCCAATCTAACTCAAATTCTGATCCAAATTCGGTTTCTTCAGGTCCAGGTAATGCGGGTCACGGTGGTGATGGCCATCACGGCCAGGCCGTGGCTTTCGCTTCCGGCAATTCTGCAAGTTTTCAGACTTTCGCGACGCGAAATGTGTATCGTGACGCGAGCCCTCTTTTCATGGCCATGATGAATATTACGGCTATGGCCGTGATGTGCTCTGACTTGGGGGGGTTTTAGGTCACGGCCGTGATGGCTATCACGGCCAGGCCGTGACGCACTTCGACTTCACCTTTCTTCTTTTTGGTTTTGCTCGATCACGGCGTGATGGGCATCACGGATAAGCCGTGATGGGCTCTGTTTGGCTCATTTTCTTCACTTTTAAAGCTCCATCTTCATCCAAACTCCATCATGGTTGATCTTGAGCATTTTACCCTTGATTTCTGCAAAACAACACCACACAAACCGCCTTACCCGCTCCAAAGGAAAATTAACCAAAAATCGATTAAATATGCCTAAACTACATGAAATTGCATGCAAAATGATAGACAAAGATTATGTGAAATCACACTCATCACCGGGTCGCCAAAACACCGAAGGGGGAGACCGTAAACGGCGCCAACGAGTGCAACCGCCGATCGACGGTGCGGGCCCTCCGGACCGCATCAATGCCAAACCCAAAGATAAAGACCCACCCGAAGATGGCCGGAAAAGTTGGAAACAGTACCAAATGAGTTTTAAAAATATGGGACCACGATCGTCAAAGCCGCACCCGATGGGCAATTATGATGCGGAGAAAAGACTTCAAAATAGGAAAAGTGGCCGTGATGGCGCCGTTTGGCCAGAATCGGGTGGTGCCCATGGGTCCAATGGACCAATGGGCCTCGTTCCTTGGAATTTTTCCTACCACCCACCAAAATTCAGGTCAATCGAGCACGCAAAAACAAATCGGTAATTATCGGCATGTCCCCGATGTCTCGGAGGCCCCATCCCAAGGGCCCGACCGGAACTCGAGGGTAACGGACCTCGGCTCTGCCGCGGTAAGTAAGAGTATAAAGGATTTGATAGCGCGTAGACTAATAG
>JAUPTC010001098.1:0-29206 GCA_030762895.1 Sophora flavescens
TAAGGTTATTGGTTAAAAAAAATTCTAAAAAAATAAGTCTTTTTTGAATTTATTTTTATTATTATTTCCTATTTGAATGGGACCATATAGTTAAAAGGTTATTAGGCATGGTAACGAGAACAAATCCGTGGGTATCCATCCGAACCCACACCGATTTTGACGGGGAAAACCCGTTTTGATCGGGATGGGGATGGGGACGGGATGGGAATACAGATACCCGCCCAGCTATTTATGTAATTACAATAACACCCTCATATATCTATGTAGGGGATTGGATTTGTTTTAATTGAAAGGTTCCATTATGTATAAAAATGTACTTTTTTTTGAAAAATTACAAAACATTTGATCGTGCTTTTATTATGGTGTTTTGATGCTATCAATATTATTTGAAGTATGATGAAGTGTTTTCAAAGCATTTGTTTCTTTTTAATTTGTAGCTGAAAGTAAACTAAGTTCCAGTTTTTTGTTGATTGTTTTAATTGTGTGAAGGTTTTATTTATTTATTTTTTGGAAGTGCAATTTTTAGCTGTTAATTTCAATTAAAACAAAATATTTTTAAATTGTGTTTCTCATTAACGAGAGCAGGGAATCGTAGGAAAACCCGACCCCGCTGGGGGCGGGGATGGGATCTATTTCTCAATCCCAAAGGGATGTGGCGCGGGGTCGGGGAAGGCAAAACCCAAACCCGCCCCCGCCCCGCCCCGTTGCCAACCCTAGTTGCTATGTGTTGCAGGAGATAATGCGGTATCTTGGGTTAGGCTTAACAAACTTTCTTTTAACCATGTTATAGGTACGAAGTATCCACCATCATTAGCAGTGACTAATCTCCGTCGAGGAACCTATTGGGCACACAAGGTTGAATCTCCCTTCCCAACCAGGTTTTCTCCATACACAAGAGTCAGGATTCGAACTCCTGACCACTTGTTTAAGGTGTCTAAATCCCTTACCACTTCGATCAACCACATGTTTTCTCAATTGAGTAATGTGACATAGTCATCGATTCTGACCTGTATAATGTGTTAGCAAGTGGGGACGGTGAGCATAGCAAAGAGCTTGACATTTAGTTAAGACAAAATGCTTGTGTGAGAAATGTTTACCTGAACAGCATGAACTTGGAATATGTGTTAATTAGTGTATTAAACCAATAGCAGCATTGATAAAGAGATAATTATTATAGTTTTTTATTAGACAAATAAATTTATACTAAAAAAGAAGTACAAGAGGTAGTTCAATTCTAATATAATTAAAAAATATTACCTAATCTTAATTAATATTGTGATTGGCTTAATATACCCAATTTTATGTAAGGAGAAACATATATAAATAGTAATTCTTTTACACACTCTTTTAAATATATATTTTTATTAAGCTAATTTCAAATGATAAGAAAAAATATATTAAAAAGAGGGTGTTAGAAAATAGAAAGTATATTACTAACATTTCTCATTTAGTATATATATATGGAACAGCCTTATGGGCATCACAGCAAAGTGTCTCCTACTGTTTCATCGAAGATCCGCTTTGAAATCTTTATCCCTCTCATAGTTTATATTCAATTAATGGAGTTGGGAAGCATATTGCAATTCCTTCATGACAAGACCATTTTAGTCACGGGTGCTACTGGCTTCCTTGCAAAAAGTCTCTGTCTCTCTCTCACTCGAAAAAATATCCTCTCCATCTCCATTTCTAGTCATGACATGTTTTACTTGTATATTTGTTTGCAGTTTTTGTGGAGAAGGTACTGAGGGTTCAACCAAATGTGAAGAAACTTTATCTTCTTTTGAGAGCCACAGATACCGAATCAGCCACTCAACGCTTGCACAACGAGGTGATGTGCAAATATTATAATGTTAACGTCCATTTGGCTGGTTTATTTTTGGTCCAACAGAGTTTATGGAATCCTAACAAAATTTAAATCCGAAGTAAGAGTAAAGTGTTAAACAATGAAAGATATATATGCCGCTTATCAAAACAAATTTTTTTTGTCAAAAAAATAAATAAATTAAGATATATATGCCATTGGAAATGTATTGTTACTTTTTCTTTCACCCTTTAATTACATGAGGGTTTTTTTTTTCTTTTTACTTATGCATGAAGTTATTGACAAAGATTAAAATGTATTATAATCTAATTTACCCTTGCCTATGGTAAAGGCAGGCACAAACTCTTCAATGTTTTATTATACAAGAATATCAAGGATTATCTCATCTAAAAACCCAAATTGTTAATATATTTTTTTGAAAGGCAATAAGAAATTAATAAGATCAACTGAGCATAAGATATGAAGCCCGTCTGTTTAAAATTAAAAAAAAATTGATTTTGATAAAGAATAATTTAGTAATTATTTTTAGAGATTTTAAAAAAAAAAAGTAGAAGCAGATTTGTGTTTGTTTACAATAAAAAAATCATTTTTTAAATAGTAGTTAGTTATTAAAATTAACTTTTTTCAAAAGCTAATGAAAGTTGATTTTCATTTTAACCTTGAAAATGTTTTTTTTTTCTGTTTTTCATTATTTTCAAAAGCATAGACAAACACATTAAAAAATTTAAAAAATAATTATTTAATTAAAAAAATTATTTTTTTAAAAATAAAATACACACTCATGGTAAGTTAGATAAAAGACATCTACATAAAAAGTTATCGGGATACCCAATCACAAATCCGCAGAAGTTAGGGATGCAGATATGTTTTCCTCACTTCGCTATTCCACTTCTTGCCAAACCAATCAAAACATGACAAAAATCACTTTTAATTCATACTTACTCTGATCCACAGTATAAGAAACAAAATCCTAAAACGTACCGACCAAAGAAATATATTGTAATGAGTTAATTGTAATTAATATTCATATAAATTTTCAAAAAGATCCCTTCTAATTTTAATTAATATTCTGATGACTTATAATTAATGATATTAATTAATAAGGACAATATTAAAAATTAGCATTTAATATGTATGAAAATTGATGCATGTTTCATATATTTTAGACAAAAAAAAGACTCATTTATTTATTATATTGTGGATCGGAGGGAGTATGATATAACATCATAAAAGATGAGAATTTTTTAAAAGGATCTTGTTAATGAGTGTCCTAAGGACATTGATTAAGAAACCACAGAAAAAAAATTTGTATTAAAAAACTAAATGTCATACTCTTCAAAATACTAAATATATCATCTCTTATATAATTTTTTTTTTAGTTCTTAAACAATATCCCAACGATATTTTTTAGAATTCTTTTTTTTAAATGGGAGCGGGGCATAACACCACAACGCATAACAAAATAACGCATGTTGTGATTGGTATGACGGAAAATTGCGAACAACAGATTTGCACTAGACCCTCCTGCTGCGTTGACAGCAAAAAAAGCACCCTGTACTACAAAGTTGTTACATCAATATTAACCATACGCCCCATACACTAACACTACACTAAATGCTGCGCAATTTTGACAGACTGTCTCTACTAATTGCTATCGGAACATTCACCAATTAACCTCAGGCACATTTGGTCCTTCGTCATTATTTTTTGGAAAATGATAAACGGACAAAAAATGGGGATACTTACGATTACATCGTATGAACAGTGAATAAATGTTTGTGATCTTGTAGATGTATTGTGCGACACTGTAGTGATTTTTTTTTAATTTAATTTTTTTATAAATAATTTTTTTGATTAAGTATGTGTAAATATCTGGTGAATCGGGTATAAATATCTAGTGAATTTAGTTCATTATCTGGTGAATGTGTTTTTTTGAGAAATAAATTTTTGATTAAGTATGTGCAAATATATGGTGAATCCGATATAAATATCTGGTGAATTCAGTTCATTATCCCGGTGAATAGGTTTTTTTAAGAAATAAATTTTTTGGTTAAGTATGTGCAAATATATGGTGAATCAGGTATAAATATCTGGTGAATTCAGTTCATTATCTGGTGAATGTGTTTTTTTTTATAAATAAATTTTTTGGTTAAGTATGTTTAAATATCTGGTGAATGAGTTTTTTTGAGAAATAAATTTTTTTGGTTAAGTATGTGTAAATATATGGTGAATCAGGTACAAATATCTCTGTGAATTGATTCATTATCCAGTGAATGGTTTTTTTGAGAAATAATTTTTTGGTTAATTCTGTTAAAATATCTGGTGAATCATGTATAAATATCTGGTGAATTCAGTTCATTATCTGGTGAATATGTTTTTTTGAGAAATAAATTTTTTGGTTAAGTATGTGAAAATATCTGGTGAATTATATATAAATATCTGATGAATTCAGTTCATTATATGGTGAATGAGTTTTTTTAAAAATAAATTTTTTATTTTTTTAGAAAAGTCAAAATTAAAAAAAAAAAGTGTTGCTACAGTAGCGCTAGGTGTCACATTTGTGTCTGGAAATTTGTGTCCGTTTAGCACGGCTCTTATTTTTTTCTGCCCACCACGGTCGCGAGCCCAGCCGCTTCCATCCTGATTGCACCGCTAGCCACCCGTCGTCACCGATACACTCCTCGCCGTGACGTCCGCTCCTTTGCCCCTCTTCTCTGCCGTGTGGTAACGTTGGAAAAGCTGGTGACTTCCCGACTCTTTTGTAATTTTATTAACTAAATATATTAGTATTTTAATTACCTGAATGCTAACTAGGCATATTAACTGCAAAACGTTAGCAATGGAGGAATATTCTGTTAGATTACTAATAGTATATTATGAAGGGATTAATATTGTAACCTCTAAAAAACTGAAGGACTAAACGTGCTCAAAAAAAAAATTGAAGGACTAAAATCGTACGTATATTATAATTGGGGACTAAAAATACAATTAAGCCTAAATCGTAACTAATTAGTTATCAAAGCTAGTCGATCCTATCAAATTATCAATAACAAAGCCTTCAAAGGCTTGAATTTTAAGATTCACGGATGATTTTATATCTGACAGACTGACATTAATTTTACTTTTGAGTTTCAAATCTCATGAGTGACCCACGTACGTTTTTACACCCTCAATGGACGCCCAATAAATATGTACAAATTATCTCATTCACAAATTTTTGTTTTTTTGACTGAAATTCTTTTTATTTTTAATTAATTCTTACGCAAAACTTTATGTAACAAAAAAAGAGTGATTTTGTAAATATAATCGATATTGTCATTTGGAGGCCGGTAACGAAGGTAAGCAATATATTAATTAATATCATTTCAATTAAGCTCCCCCAAGCAAACACCTAATGTATTTCCAGTTTATTCACGGTGTTAAATAAGTTGTGGCTGATACCTGATGTACGCTATTATATTTTCATATATGTAGATCATAGGGAAGGATTTGTTTATATTGCTGAAGGAAAACCAGGGATCACAATTCAATTCCTTTGTCTCAGAAAAGATGACTTTGGTGCCTGGGGACATTTCTCGAGAAGACTTGAATTTGAAGGATTCCACTCTGAAGGAAGAGATTTGCATTCAAACTAATGTTATTGTTAATTTAGCTGCAACGACTAACTTTGATGAAAGGTACAAGAGTCTTGCTAACGAGTGTCTAAACGGATTAGTTAAAAAATCAATAAAATGAAAGTTTGTATTAAGAATACAAATTCAACACTTTTCAACGTAATAAATACTACCTGAGTCCGGAGTCAGCTATAAGCAAAGTTAATTAATTTATACTTATTAAGGAAGTTAGTTAATTTAGTTTAATTATCTTGATTTATGTATAAAAAAATGAGTTATAATTACTAAACTACCCTTTAATTGTCTCGGGAGTGTGCAATGCTCTTGGAAAAGTAAAAGGAGAATTTGTTGGATCGATTAATTTTCTTGATTTTTGCAATACTGACATTAAATAAAGTTGAGTTGGTTGGATTTTGCTTATATTTGAGTCCACAAAATATATGTACTTTTTTTCTTATAAATGAGTCTAGAGGGAGTACATTACTTTCTCATACAAACTTACCTTTTTTGATTTCTTAATCAATACTCTCTCTGATCCTTATTATAAGTAACAAAACCCTAAAACACACAGACCAAAGAAATGCATTGAAATAAGCTAATTGTAATTAATATTCATATAAATTTATAAAAATACCCCTTCTAATCTTAATTAATGTTTCACTTTTATGGAAAGTTGATACTATCTTGTAACTATAAATCCTATAATAAATGAGGGTAAAATTGAATATTAACATTTAATATGTGTAAAAATTGATATATGTTTATTATATTTTTTTTAAAAAAATATCTATTTATTTCTTATAATAAGGATAAAAGGGAGTATCTTAAATAGACTCGTTAACATAATTAGAGGTGACAAAATTTTAAAGTCATAAATTACGACTGAGGCACTTTCGCATGCATTTATAGTGACTGAGGCACTTTCGGTGGTAGCTGCATAAAATACTTCTGTTTTTTTTCTTCTTTTTTAAGTAGTGGTTATTCTGAACTTTGTTTTGATATAAAGTAATTTGTTGTATTGGGTTAGAGTACGATTTGTGCTCTTATTTAATTCATGTTATCTGCTTATAAAAACATATTTTTCTATGGTTAAAGATCCAAGTTGTATAGCTCCTTTGTTATCAAATGCAGATACGATGTTGCATTGAGTACAAATACATTAGGAGTTAAACATATCTTGAGCTTCGCCAAAAAATGTATCAAACTGAAGGTGCTTATCCATGTATCAACAGGTTAGTATAATACATGCCCATGATAACGATGACGATATCGATCTGTATATCAAATTCGATCTTCCACATGTTTCTTTCATCAAAATAAAATCTTTCATATTTAAATGCATGGTAAATTTAGATATCTTTTTACTAGGCAACAACAACTTAGGATCCCTATAACTTTTTTTATAAGCCAAGTATATATAATGAGTGTCAGGGATAGTCGAATCCGTATACAAAATAGATTACAAGGAAAACCAATGAGAGAAAGTGTAACCATCATATTGATTGAATATAACCCAAACCAGTATGTCAATTACACTACTCTAACACGGTTTATTCAAGTTTTCACAATTAACCGGATTAATACACCAAACAGGAAAAAACCAATCCCATGCAAGTATATATCGAATTGAGTAAAATGTCCAAGAATTTCCTTAGACTAAATAAATATTGCTACAACTTGAAGCTTATGTATGCGGCGAGAGAGGAGGACTAATAGTAGAGGATCCGCATTACTTGGGTGTGTCACTAAATGGAGTGCCTGGACTAGACATTGATACTGAAAAGAAAATGGTGGAGGAGAAATTGAGTCAACTTCGAAAGGAGGGAGCCACAGAACATAATATTAAAGTGGCCATGAAGGACCTAGGTATTGAAAGGTTTGTTTCTAAGCATACTACTTCCAATATTTTACTTTGTGTACATTGATTGGTCTGGACTCAATTATAAGTAAAAAAAAGTATCTATTTTTTTTGGACTCAAATATAAGCAAAATATAATCAATTCAACTTTATTTAATGTCAGTATTCCTTTGGTAAAAAAAAATATCATTGTTCCAAAAATCAAGAAAATTAATCAATCCAATCAATTATTCTTTTAAATTTAATTTTATCATATTCTACTTTCAATTTTTGACAATTTGATGATGGTCGGACAATGGTAGTGGCCAACAGTTGTCGACAGCGGATGCCGGGGGCTAGTGAAGAGGCCAACGGTGATAGGTAGACAGTGATGGTGGTTAGCAGAGATAGTTGGTACAATAAGTTAGAAAAAAATTAAATGGGTCTACAATAATCCGTTTTTAATTTGATTGACATGAATCATTAATAATTCGTTATTAAAAATAACCCAACTCAATCCAATCTATCTGACTTTTTTTTATGAATGAATGCACTGGATTGAATTTACATGTAGATGAATTGGTTAGCTCATGGTGAAATTAATTGTTTTGTCATAATTAATAAATTAATAACGTTTCTCAATTCTCATTTTCTATACTCTCCCCAAACTACATAATTAAATCTATTTATAATTTCCAACAGTCCTCAACAAGGGAAACTTCCCTTCCCTGCCCATCGATTCATTTGCTAAATAGCAGCATCAGTTAATAGATGATATAACCCACAAAATCAAAATTTCAGGAATAGACATAAGAATAAACGTGACAATTAGCTTAAATAATAAATTTGCATGCAGCTGAGTTCGCTGTTCAGTGTTTAACGTTGCACATTGAGATAAACGATACTTCCTCCTTACTCAATTATAAACAAAAATAACGAATTTTATATTTATTAAGGAAGTAAGTTAATTTAGTTTAATTGTCTTGATTTATGTTTTAAAAAATGAGTTATAATTACTAAACTACCATTTAATTGTCTCGGGAATGTGCAATACTCTTGAAAATGTAAATGGAGAATTGGTTTGATTGGTTAATTTTCTTGATTTTTGGAATACTTATATTAAATAAAATAGAGTTGAGTTAGTTGGATTTTGTTTATATTTAAGTCCAAAAAATATATGTATTTTTTTACTTATAATTGAATCCAGAAAAAATACCTAGTAATAACATATTGAATTTTGTGCGGGATTGTAAATTGCTACCAAAACTTGAATATGTTTGGTTGTATATGATAATTAATTATCAGAGCAACTATATATGGATGGCCAAACACGTATGTCTTTACAAAGGCAATGGGAGAAATGCTTGTAGGAACTCTGAAGGGAAGCATGTCTGTAGTTATCGTACGTCCTACAATGGTTACTAGCACTTACAGAGAACCCTTCCCTGGTTGGGTCGAAGGTGTAAGGTACATCACCAAAATTTATGTCATTTATTATCCACCATTTAATGTTCCCTTAATTTGCTTTCAAAGAAAATGGTATTTAGAAGTATAAATACAACCCATATTTTTCTTATCTTTGGACTTTTTACAGAACCATAGACGGTTGTGTTGTTGCTTATGGCAAAGGAAAATTAAAATGCTTCCCTTTGGATCTTGAGACGGTTTTTGATGCGGTGAGTCAGTCAGTACCTTTATCTCCTTAATTAGAAAAGGCAAATATATATATATATATATATATATATATATATATATATATATATATATATATACTCATACAGTTGATGGGAATAAATGTAAATTATTTAACTCACAATATTAAATAATAGAAATTAAAAATATTTTTAAAAATTAATTTTAAATTCATATCTCACTAAATTTTATAATGTTATCAATTTAAAAAATATCAAAATTATTATCTTTATTTAAGCATATGCCCATGGGTCGGCTTGTTTTCCCAAGTACACATAGGGACTGGGATGGTAGTAAATTATTGACCCAAAATTAAATTGGCCCAACCCATCCTCGTCCGAAAATACGGTGGCTCGTTGCGGGCTGGCCGGAATTGACAGCTCTACATATGGACCATATTATGGAATACCAAACTACTTGCCATCCTTGCCCATAGATACCCCTACAGCATGCCAAACCTTGGAACTGAGTGAAATGACTCTTGCATTTCATTTGTAGTGCCGAAGAAATTTCAACCAACCTAAACAATCCGTCCACACAGTAGAGAAAAAATGGCACTCAAAATATATATGAGAAGAAGTCTCGTTAGTCAACAAGAAGCCACCACTGTTTACCAAACCATCCTATAAGACTCCTCTGTACAACATATTTGCCTTAGAGGGAATCCTATCCCGTGCTAGTTTCCATACAAAGGTCGTTACTTTAAGAGGTACAAACTTGTTCCACAATCTGATAAAAAAAACATCCGTAGAGAATGCTTGTCTATCCATCAAAACCTTGTATGCTGATTTAATTCACCTGAATTCTCTAACTTCCACACCCACTTATCACCAACAACCTCCCTTAACACTGTAGTACTAACAGAATCAGATAACTGTTGTACAAGACTGAACTCCCCATTGGAATAATTATCTTCTCCACCTCCAAGACCACACCACAGAGACCCCATTCCTCCTCCCACCCTCAACTCCCCTCAATCTCACCATATTTTGCCCTTAACACTTTATACCACAATTCTACCTTATCTACCCTCAACCTCCACCACCATTTTCCCAGCAAAGCCAAATTAAAAGATTCCAAATTTTTAACACCTGAACCTCCCAACTCCGACATATATTATCCCATGCTAACCAAGTGTATTCTTTTTCCCCATCTCCTCACCCCAAGTAAACTGTCTAAAAAGAATTTCAAGTTGAGAGATGATACCTGCTGGAGTTTTGAAAAAGAAAGAAAATATATTGATAAGACTGTGAGAATTGACTTTAAGAGAAAAATTCTACCGCCAAAGGAAAATCATTTACTTTTCCATATTGATAATATATTTCTTACCTTCTCTACCAGTGGGACCTGAGTGGATAATATCTTTGGATCTGTACCAACCGACAAACCAAGATATTTAAATGGAATACTCTCAAGTTTACAATTCAAATACGAAGATGCTCCGTTCAACCATTCATATTTACATTTATTCCCATAAACTGACTTTTATGAGAAAGTTTACCTTCAACGCCGAATTAATGTCATTCTCATCTTCTAAACCAAACTTCAAAGAAAAAAGACAACACAAGTACATGCGAATACCATTTTCTCAAAATGGATATCTTAATACCGAGTTTGAAGCAGATACCGGCTGACATGGTGGTGAATGCAATCCCTAGTGGCCATGGTGGCTCATGCATATCAACCTAGTGATATCATATATCACGTGGGTTCCTCTACTAGCAATCCAGTCAGATACCTCAATCTCAAAGACTATGGCTTAAGATATTTCAAGGCAAAACCTTGGATAAACAAGGATGGTAAGCCCGTCAAGGTTGGCAAACTTAAAATATCGAGCAACATGGCCAGCTTCCGCAGATATATGTTCATTCGCTACATGCTTCTCTTAAAGGTTGCTTCAAATCCCCATTTGAGAAATATATTCGCACACAATTAAACTTTTGTGTATACTACTTTTATTCTAGCTAGTAATCATGTTTAAATGATTATGTATTATATGGTGATTTAATTGATTACCCGTGTTGATAATTGGTCATATCTCAATTAACCACATAATATACATTGGTTATCAAATTGGGCAACTATGTAAAGTAGTGTGTAAAGAAAATGTGTGCTAGGATAATCGATTTCATGTTCCTTCTAAGAGCAATGTCTGTTTTAGATTTTTGATCTAATTGATTTTGAAAGAATTGATTTTTAAAAAATTGAGAATAAGAAAATTGATTTGCATTTGGCAAAGATATTTTAAAAAATGAATTTAGAAAAGTTAATTTTATTTGGTAATTAAATAAAATCATTTTTAAAGTGTAAATATAATCATTTTATGGGTTCTACACCTAAAATTGATTTTATTGAACACTTTTGAATTTAGGGAGCTAGAATTTGGCTAGCTTCTCTTAACGTAGTTTTCATTTACAGGGATTAGAGTTGGCCAATGCGGCTCTATGCCAGTATTTTCAGGAAAGGTGTCTTGACCTCAACAAGAAGATCCGTATTGCTATGCGGTTGGTTGAACTTTACAAACCTTACTTATTCTTCAATGGCATGTAAGTTAACTATTATTTGCTAAAAATTAGATAATGTAGCACTTTAATAATATTAATTAAACTGAAACTAGCTTGTTTTTTCAAACAGATTTGATAATATGAATATTGAAAAGTTGCAATTAGCGGCGAGACAAGGTGGGGTAGAGATGGATTTTTTTTACTTTGACCCAAAAATGATTGATTGGGAGGACTACTTCATGAATATCCATTTTCCTGGTATCGTCAAGTATGTCTTCAAGTGATATGCGTACTTTCCATTGGCCATAAATGATTGTACTTAATTTATTGTCTTGTGAAACTTGTATTTTCATTACGTTCAAACTCTTGCACGTGCAAGCGAGGTTGTATGTTGGTGTGCCACGAATTGTTGAATTTTATGATTAATTGGGATTTGTTTGTATTATTTTCAATTTCCTATTTTCATTTTTTATTTTCATAAATAATTATAAAACTGTCAGTTTATTTTTATTATGTTTTCTATTTCCAAAAATTTGTAAACAAGCATGCCTTTATTTAGCTAGCAAACGTTTACCGCCTGTTTCGTTGTATGGAACTATCAAAGAAGGGAGTGGGAAAGATGAAACTTACTATGAAAACTCATTTTGACTTATTTGGAGATAAATGAGGATTTGTCGTCTCATTTGATGTATTATGTCTTGTCCTCGTTAATAATATTTTATCACATATTCTACATTTTTAACATTACATAAAATTTTAATGAGAAATTCTAACAACACACTCTTTTTAACACTATCTCCAACACACCCTTGATTATTGGATGAATTTTGTATGGCCCTACGAAATAGAGCGTGTCCCGCATAAAATTAATTAATTGCCACGCATGAAATTCATCTTCATCCAATAACAAAGCATGTGTTAGAGAGAGTGTTGAAAATGGTGTGCTGATAACATTTCTCAATTTTAACTTATGTGGCAAGATGTTAGTAGTGAGAATATGGTATGATAGACCAAAATGTAATAGCAAATATTCATCCCTGAGGGAAAAAAGTAAGAAGGAGGGATTATTATTTTGGTGGATCACATGTGTTTTAATTTCTTCCCATAAATTTATGATGACTTGTTACCTTACTTTAAAAAAAAAATTCTTCCCACTCGAGAGAAGATTTTGGGAGAGAAAATTTCATGTATGACCATTTTACACTTCATAATTCTGAAGTTATCATTGAGCAAAATGCTGGTCTATTTGTTGGAGTTGTTTACTAAAGTTTTCCACTCCAAAAGCAATAAGCAATAAACATTATGAGTTTCCCAATTGGAGAAGATTCCTTTTTCAGTGAGAAGACCAAATGTTGGAAGAGTTAATTTTCATGTTGAAGGATATACTAGTGCAGAAAAGTGATTCTACATCGGAGTTTACACATCGGTTTCTGAGAAACCGATGTATAAAACGAGGCGGTGGCATTTTTGAAATTAAAACCAAATTATTACATATCGGTTTCTAAATAACCGATGTAGAAAAGTATAAAGAAAAAAAAAGAAAATAAAATCTTACTTTTACATCGGTTTCTAAATAACCGATGTAGAAAAGTATAAAGAAAAAAAAGAAAAAAAATCTTACTTTTACATCGGTTTCTAAATAACCGATGTAGAAAATTATAAAGAAAAAAAATAATAAAATATTACTTTTACACATCGGTTTTTAGTAACCGATGTATAAAATTTAAAAAAAAAAATCAGAATTTAAAAGTATAATGTTTACACATCGGTTTATCTATAACCGATGTTTATAAGATGTTTAACACATCGGTTTTGCGTATAACCGATGTTTAATAGTCCCAATTTTTCTTTTTCCCTCCTTCGCTAAGCGCATTATCCCATTTTTGAAAACCCCATTCTTTCTCTCGCTAACGCTTTTCCCAACACATTGTTCCTCCCTCCTCCGCGACCTAGTTCCCCTCCTCCCCCAAACATCAACTCACCACTACCACCATCTCTGCATCCCGAACCACCGCGAGCACCACCACAACCCTAACCCCGACCTGCATTTTTCGTGCAGCCCTTTGCACCACCGCGCCTCTCTGTAACCCTAAAACACCAACTCATTCGGTTTTCACTCACCATCGCGAGGACCACTTACATTGCCCCTCCATTGCCCCTCACAGAGAGCTCCTCTTCATGCTATCACCCCGTAAAAACAGTGTTCATTCTTTTTGAAGCCGAGCCTCCCGCCATTGTTGAAGACGGTGGTGAAGAGCCTCCCTTAAGCAAGCTAGGTTAGTTGTCTCTTTTTGGTATCAACTTCACGGTCTCTCCGATTGTCGGGATAAACCATTTTTGGTGTGTTTAGGGTTTATTTGTCATTTTGTTGGTTATGGTTGCTCCAACATTTTAGGGATTTTTGGCTCTGTTATTATTGGCTTTCTTCTTCGAGGAAATCAAGATTGAAGTCTGGAAACAATGAGAGATTGTAGCTAAAGTGGTATTAATATTATTTCAAAGAACCACTTAATTTATTTTTTTGTTTGTTTTGAAATTTGGCTGGATATTAGGAGATTAGAGCTATAAAACGTGTTTTCGAGTTCTGTTGGGGTGTGATTATTTATGTTTGACTGTAATTGTGATTCAATTAATACTGGTTTAAACACCTTAGGGGTTACCTTTGGGTCAAAGTCCTTCCTACGAATCATGGACATTGGTGGCTTTTGAGGATTCCATGTTCTCTTTGTGGTTATAGAATTTGGGAAAAATAAAAGGAAGTGCAAGTAACTTTGACTTGTTGAAGTGCTTGGATTCTTATTCTTTTGCCTATTATTTTACTTTTTTAGCTCTGTAGAATCATAAAAAGTAACTTTATTGCTTATAATGCTATTGATTGATGTCAATTTGTACTAGGATTGGTTAGATGGTAGTATTACCACTTGGATGTGGAGTTGAGTGGTGAGGTGTGTATCGAGGTTGTTCCTTTGGAAATATCCGAAGCCTCGGATGCTTGCCACGATAGTTGTTGTATGCTTGATTTATCCATTTGGTTCAATGCTAATTTTCTCTTCTCGGTTAGCATTTGCATAGTACTTGCTTGGGATATGTAATTGAGTTAAAAGTTGGAACATGCTAAAATTAGAGTCCCAGAACAAATAGAGAACTGGACCACCTGCCACATGTTTCCATTTCTGGGTTGCCAAAATACACATGCTCTTATAATGATGCACGCCGCTGCTTATGTTTCTTCACTACTTTTTTATGAACTATCTTGACTCATATCAACAACTATTAATGAATTACGTATGCATTTTTATGAACTCAATCAAGCAAGTTCAACATTTGTCGAGAAAATCTTCCTTGCATGTACCATGCTTTTGTTTTATGTTTTAGAAATGGAAAAGTCAGTTCATGAAATATGACTTTTTGTATAGGTACACTCGGTCCAGGCGAGAATATTAAGGAGAATATTCATCAATTATTCATTACGGTTTTTACTTTGAGTGTTCTTCCCCCTCAGTAAGCTTTCTCCTCTCCATTTTTATCGTTTGGTTTTTGTTTGCATTGGACTTGGGGATTAGAGTGTTTTATTATTTTTATTAATGTTAATTATTTAGTAAAGCCTTAGTTTCCCGTTTGAGATGCAATACTAATGTGGCGACGTGTAGTGTGCGATCGTAATCGTGCTTAATGTACCGCTCATTGTGTTGGATCTTGAATTGTCCAAAGTTGGACAGTTTGGGAAAAAACTTTTTCTTAATTCAGTTATAATAGTTATTCATTGATTCTAATGTTATATACTTGATGAAAGTTCATATTGATACATTTCCTTTCGTTCTCCGGTGCATACTTTATCGTGGTGGATGTCATCGCGTTCAAGTAGTGTGCGTCGGAGACCGCGGGGAAATGCTCCGAAATTTTGTCGAGTATGAGCATGAGAGTTAAGGACTAACTGTTAACCGAATGTTGAAAAAGTTTCTTCTCGAATGGGATAGGGCCATACCCTGTCATAAGAAGTGGTTGATGAATATGTTGGACTAAGTACGAAGGTATTGGTTTAGTCATGGATCGCGGTTGGATGAATGCTAGACGGACAGGTGATGAGTATGAGAATGGAGTGGAAGATTTTCTACGCTTGCAAAAACAAATGCTCCTGATAGTGGTAACGGAAGGTTTTATTGTCCTTGTGTTAACTGTTTGAATGAGAGACGACTAGAAGCTGAGGAGATACGTGATCATCTTATTTGTGAGGGGATTTGCAAGAGTTATACAACATGGATATGCCATGGTGAATCGTTAGACAAAGCCGAGGGTGTCGGATAGAGAGGAAGTTGATGACGTGGAAATGGACGATGGACTAGAGGACATGATCCGTGATGTTGGGCAAGAGTCTTTTCGGCGCGCACATGTGTATGATACTTTGTGCAGTGATGCGCAAGTGGCTTTGTATCCGGGTGCACTAATTTCACACGGTTGTCGGCGGTGTTAAGATTGTTCAATGTGAAGGCGAGAAATGGGTGGAGCGATAAAAGCTTTACCGAATTGCTTGAGTTGTTGAAAGAAATGCTTCCCAGAAGGCAACACATTGCCATCTCGAAACTATGAGGCGAAGAAGATATTGTATCCGATGGGTATGGAGTATAAGAAAATACACGCTTGCCCCAATGATTGCATATTGTACAGGAAAGAGTTTGAAGAGATGCACGAGTGCCCCAGGTGTGGGGTATCACGCTACAAAGTGAAGGATGGTGATTCTAGTTGTGATGTGGTCACCAAAGGTCCTCCTGCGAAGGTGTTATGGTATCTTCCCGTGATTCCGCGGTTCAAGCGATTGTTTGCTAATGTAAATGACGCAAAGAACATTAGATGGCATGCAGATGAGAGGAAGTGTGATGGACAGCTTCGCCATCCGACCGATTCTTTGCAATGGAAGAGAATTGATAGTTTGTTTCCGGATTTCGGCAATGAGCCCAGAAACCTCAGGCTTGGACTTGCTACCGATGGAATGAATCCATATGGAAACTTAAGTAGTATTCATAGTTCATGGCCTGCTCTCCTTGTAATTTACAACCTGTCTCCTTGGTTGTGCATGAAGCGCAAATACATTATGTTAAGTATGATGATTTCGGGTCCTAAACAGCCAGGAAATGATATTGATGTTTATCTGAGTCCCTTGATTGAAGACTTGAGAATGATGTGGGATGAAGGCGTTGATGTGATCGACGGTATTGCCGTGAGACATTCGGATTGCGTGCCATGTTATTTTGCACCATCAATGACTTTCCAAAGATACGGGAACCTCGTGGTGGGTATAGTGTTAAGGGGCATAAAGCATGTCCAATATGTGAAGAAGGCACATGTTACCATCAACTGCAACATGGAAGGAAGACGGTCTACCTTGGGCATCGGAGATTTCTCCGACGTAATCATCCTTATCGTAGATTGAGGAAAGCTTTCAATGGACTTCCGGAGAATGAAATTGCTCCGTGGCCTTGACCGGAGAGCAAGTTTATGAAAGGGTGAACAACACTAATGTTATCTATGGGAAGACCCTGAAGAAGGCTACAGAGAGAAAAAAATATGGAAGAAGAGGTCGATCTTCTTTGATCTTCCATACTTGGTGCAAGCTTGATGTAAGACATTGTATTGATGTGATGCATGTAGAGAAAAATGTGTGTGACAGTTTTAACTCGAACGCTTCTCAACATTCAAGGCAAGACAAAGGATGGTGTGAATGCTCGTCTGGATCTAGTTGCGATGGGTATACGAGAGCAGTTAGCTCCACTTAAAGTGGGGGATAAGAAGACTTATTTGCCCCCAAAGATGTCATACTTTATCAAAAAAAGAGAAAAGTTAAGTTGTGTGAATGTCTACGGGAGTCAAAGTGCCACAGGGGTTACTCTTCAAATATCGAAGACTTGTCTCAATGAAAGATCTCAAATTAGTTGGCTTAAAGTCTCATGATTGTCATGTCTTGATGCAACAACTACTACCGGTGGCCATTCGTGACATATTGCCTAAAAAAGTCGGACATGCCATTACTAGGTTATGCTTATTCTTCAATGCTATATGTAGCAAGGTCATTGACACTAAAAATTTGGATGAGTTGGAAAATGAGGCAGCCATTGTATTGTGCCAATTGGAGATGTATTTTCCACCTTCATTTTTGACATCATGGTTCATTTGATTGTTCATCTAGTGAGGGAGATTAGATTGTGCGGTCCCGTTTATTTAAGGTGGATGTACCCGGTTGAAGCGATACATGAAGATCCCGAAAGGATATATGAAAAATCCACACCGTCCCGAAGCATCTATTGTTGAAAGGTATGTTGCGTAAGAAGTTATTGAGTTTTGTACAGACTACATGTCGAAGCGGAACTCGTAGGGCTTCCAAGTCTCGTCACGAAGGAAGATATGATGGTAAGGGTACACGAGGTATCACTAGTTAAGAGCATGGATCGGGAGGAAGTGCTTCAAGCACATTTGTATATATTGAATAACACCGATGAGGTTGAACCATACTTATGTGAGCATAAAAGCATTATCAATGAAACTTACCCTAGAATGAATGAAAAATGGTGTTTGAACAAGCATAACAAGACTTTCTTGAACTGGTTTAAAGAAAAAATTGCAAAGGATGGTACCGCTCGCTACATTAAAATGGCTAGCACAGGGGCCTAACTTTGATGTCATATGCTGGAGTGGGTACGATATCAATAAGTTTTCCTTCTATACAAAGTCCCAGGATGACAAAAAGTACTATGCAAAAACAGTGGGGTTATGGTCGTCGCCGAGTCCATGCATTTCTCTAGTTCGAAAGATAAAAACCCTGTTATGGCATCAGCTTCATACTTTGGAATCATTGAAGAGATATGGGAGGTTGATTACACGAAGTTTAGAGTACCTGTTTTTAAATGTCGTGGGTCGACAAAGAACAATGGTGTGCAAACCGATGAGTTAGGATTCAAATTGGTGGACCTTAGTAAGGTAGGTAATAAAGAGGAACCTTTCATCATGGCATCCCAAGCAAAACAAGTGTTTTATATCCGTGATCCTTCTAACAAAAGGTGGTCAGTGGTTCTCCAGGGAAAAAACATGTATAACGGTAGTGAGGGAAATCACGATTCAACTCTTGATATTTTCGATACTCCTTCTTTCTCAACACGAGTGCCTAATTTCAATGAGGAAAATGAAGTGGATGATGTACATGCTACTCGTAATGATCACCAAGAAGGGTTATGGGAGAACTTTACTAATTGACCACAAAGTAAGTTTAGTTTGATATTACCATCAAGTTTGGCATATTATATGTTTACGTTGATATTTATAAGTTATGTTTATGTGCACGTTGATCGATATTTATAAGTTATGTTTGATATTTATCCCGACATACTAACAAGTTTTTTTTTTGTTTTGTGTTTAAACAGGTATACATGGCTGATCATGAGGATACACCTCCTTCATGCAAGCGGGTCGAGACCCCGTCTGGTAGAAAGTGGTAGACGTGCCACACGGATGAGGCATTTGACCGCCAACCGTGGGTCAAATCAGAGGATAAGAGTAGATTTTGATGATAACCTCAAACCTATTGGGCCAATGGAAGATCAGCCTTACCAGCTTTGTGGCGACCCTTGCTAGGAACAGCCTAGTATACTCATTGATAGGTGGAGAGATGTACCCATGGGACGTGAAGGAGCAGAGATATGGGAGAGTATTCTGGTATCTATACTTCTACGTCCCGTGTTTGTCTCAGTATCTACTTTATTTTTATCTTAATAATATCATACAAGAATTCGTTGATTCTTTTGGTCTTAATGTAGTTGACATTTGACATACCGGATACATACGCTATGAAGAAGCGTTTGTCAAGTATCGTCGGAGAGCGTTGGAGGGGATTAAACGCCGACCAGGGCAGATACTCAATATACCGTCCAAAAAGTAAAAAAGAACCCACAAGAGGTCTATCCGATTCTTGACAAGGCGACTGGGATCGCTTTGTTCGAGAGCCGACGTGATCCCGCCTTTTTCGTGTTAACTTATTTGATTTGTCTCTAAATTTATGTAATTGCATTAATTTCATTTTCTTATGTAATTTAATTGTCTTTTATTTATAACAGGTGAAGAGGAAAAAGGGGCAGGAAAACCAAAGCAAGAATGTCTACCCCCATGTCATGTCTCGTGGGGGATATAAAAAACTTGTTAAGAAAATGGTTGAAGAGGAAAAGAAAGCACGCCAAGAAAAGATCTCAAAGCGGATCCTAATGCCGAAAATCTTCCAGAGGTTGTTGATCCACCTCCACCCCCACGCCATCGCTCATGGAAGAGGGGCCGACAAAGAAAAACGGGACAATATACATCCGAGGAGGCCCGCCAAGTAGCCGAGAGGATTGTAAGTATAGTTTGTTGTAATTGTCATTTTAAGATTGTTACCGAATTGTAATGTGACCTGATATTTTTATGTGATAGGATGCCTTGGATGATCGCCTAACCCAAGGAACCTTTGTTCCTAGAGGACGCAATGATATCTTATCTACCGCCATCGGTGAAACCGGACCACCCGGCCGTGTCATTGGTGTTGGATGGGAGCTCGGCATTCGCCAATACCATGGTTCATCTTCACACCAATGCCACAGGGATTCGGTTGCAGATAGAGCACAACTAAAACAGGAGATTGCAGCCGAGCTTCGACAGAGATGGCCGAGCAGCTTGCCCAAACAGATGGCAATATTTACTTCTTTGTCCCAAAGATGACAAATCCGGTGTCCAACCCTCTCGTCCAACCCTCGTCCATGTGAGCACTAAGGGCTCATGTGATCCTCCTCATCATCCCGAAATGATGATGATGGTGATGATGCCGATGATGATGATGATGATGATGATGATGATGATGATGATGACGCACCCGATAGGTGTGAGCTGTATGTTGATGATCATCATCATCATCGCCGCTAGTGGCATTGGGTAGGGCATATAATAAGTTAGGTAATACCATACACCATCGGCTATTACCGGATGATCATCCGAGGGTGTCCGTTGAGATTATTCGAGATGTCGATGCTCGAGTCCCCGTGCCCACCGAGGAGGTTCAAACAGATGGGTCGTGCCCCTGAACTTCATCCTCCCGCCAAGAAGACCTGGTCGCTTTCTTGTTGCATCCGAGGTATTCGGTTAGTTGTGTTTTTCTATATTCATAGTTGAAATATATTTATTATTGTTTAAAGATAATGCTTTATTTGTATTTGTTATAGGATGTTGGAAATGATATTGTGCCTAAAAGGTCGGATCTAGGAAGACCGTAGATGTCCGCTCCCGCCAAGGTATTCATTTGACCATTTAGTTCATAACGAATTAAATAACTTAATTATCCGTGATTACTAATATATATCTATGTTGTTTAGGGGATCGACAAAGGGGCACCTGGCCATGGTGATGTTTTCAAAGATCTTGCTATACAAAGTTGTCACCATGGAGGATGATGCAGCATTGGTAACGTTGGAACATGATGCCACTGGTGAATCAGATATACCAAAGAAAGAACTTATGGAGATGGCACTCAATAAAGAAATGGCCAGCCCTGCACACATATCGTTTTGGTGCACGTAAGTACATTTTATTTATAAGTTAAGTACGTAATTAATTTTTAAATACAATGATAATTAACATGTTTTTCCAATATATTAGGTATCTGCATCGTATGTTAGTCGATCGGGTAACCTCGCCCTTTATGGGTTCATTGACCCCATGTTCATTCAGTGGTGATGTTCTAGTAGCATCGGAAGACCCGGTCACTACCATACGTGATATACTTGCCCGAGACGATCATCAATTCTATCTTGCGCCTTATCTCAATAAGTAAGTACGGTTATTAATTTAAGTATAACTATATATGACTTAGTCACTAATTGTTCCGCAAATACAGCAAGCATTGGCAATCAGTTGCTCTTGTACCCAAGAATGAACGCCGTGGGTCTTCTTCGCTCATTGGGACATAAGCTTGGCGAATGAATCAAGACGATCATCGAAACGTAAGCGTTAAAATACTTTATAATCAGTAATGCAGTTGTTTTAATTATCTCAAATCTATTATATATACTTTAATTAATGTTTTTGTCATGATAGGTCTATTAATGCATCCCACATGCAGCGTGGTGAAAGGCGACTCGGGCTATCGATGGATTATTCCCAGCGTAAGATATTTATTAGTTCAAATGCAACAAATGCAGTGGGTAAAATAAATCATTACTATTTTATTTAATTCCTCATATTCTAATTGGGTTTCATTTGTACGTAGTCACGTATACAACGTCGGTCAAGGGAATGTGGCTACTATGTGATGCAGAGGATGTTGGAAATTATCTCCTCCCGGATCACCGAAAGATGGAGTGAGGTAAATGTTAATTGACACAATTAGAAGTAATAGTATAGTTTGGTTATATGTTTTCTGTTAGTTTATGACTTAAAAGATATAATCTTTTGTCCAATTAAACTTGCAGATATTCAACAATCCATCTCCATTGTCCCGATTCCCGACATCAACATCATAAAGAGGCGTTGGGCAACTTTCTTTCTTGAAGTGTACCACCCATAGTTTGTATATATGTAGTTAGTTTAAAAACTTATCATATACTAGCTATGTGTACCTTTGACCGATGATATGTATTAGTGCTCGTGTCTGGTTCAATTCTTCTTCTCTCGTGTTTTGATGTAGCTTTGATAAAGTGTTGTTTTCATTCATTCGAAATTAATTAGGCCCGATGCCCTCATTTTCAGATTCTCAGGCTCACTAGTCATTTGATGAAATGAAGTGATTTTTAACCATATGTGTAAGAGCTAATTGGTCGTGCTAAGAAAATTGAATGAAGTATGTTTTGCTTTTGAATGATTGTGTCAAAACTGGTTTGGTGTTCGTTGTTGTTTCTTGTTTGATCGGGGTACCGCTGGTTTGTTTATTGATCCGCATTAGTGAAACAAAGGAATGATTGAAATGTAAATAATAGATTAAAAAAATGAGATTTTACACATCGGTTCTCAATAACCGATGTGTATATTTAACTTTCTACATCGGTTTTGCTTAAAACCGATGTGTAAATTTAACTTTACACATCGGTTCTTTAGAAAACCGATGTAGAAAGTCAATTTACACATCGGTTTTAAGCAAAACCGATGTAGAAAGTTAAATTTACAACTCGCTTATCAATTGCTAAATTAATTTTACACATCGGTTAGTATATAAAACCGATGTTTAAAATATACTTTACACATCGGTTTTAAAACCGATGTGTAAAGTGGCAATAAACCACATCGGCGTTTCCACATCGCTTCAAAACCGATGTGGAAAGCCAAAAATAACCGACGTGGAATCCCTTTCTGCACTAGTGTTCTTTGTAATTTAACAATCAAGTAAAAGGTGATTGATTTTTTAGTGAGCCACTTTTAACGCCGTTCTTTAAACAATCGACGTAAAAGGTGAACCTTGATTTTAACAAAAGTAAAAGGTGATTGATTTTTAGCGACTTAACGCCGTTCTTTAAACAACCGACGTAAAGTGAACCTTTTAAGTTCTTTAACAACAAAGGTGATTGATTTTTATTGAGCCACTTTTAACGCCAGTTCTTTAAACAACTCGACGTTAAAAGTGAACCTTTAACTTCAGCTTCTTTTAACAATCAAGTAAAAGGTGATTGATTTTTTAGTGAGCCACTTTTAACGCCGTTCTTTAAAAAACTGACGTTAAAGTGAACCTTTAACTTCAGTACTTTTAACAACTCAAGTAAAAGGTGATTGATTGTTAGTCAGCCACTTTTAACGCCAGTTCTTTAAACAACCGACATTAAAAGTGAACCTTTAACTTCAGTTCTTTTAACAATCAAGTAAAAGGTGATTGATTTTCTTGTGAGCCACTTTTAACGCCAGCTCTTTAAACAACCGACGTTAAAGTGAACCTTTTAACTTCAGTTCTTTAAACAAATCAAGTAAAAGGGGATTGATTTTTTCGTGAGCCACTATAAACGTCCGTTCTTTAAACAACCGACGTTAAAAGTGATCCTTTTATATTCAGTTCTTTTAACAACTGAATTATAAGGTGATTGTTTTTTTTGTGAGCCACTTTTAACTTCAGTTCTTGAAACAACCGACGTTAAAGTGAAGACCCTTTAACTTCGCTTCTTTTAACAACTGAAGTAAAAGGTGATTTATTTTTTAGTGAGCCACTTTTAACGTCAGCTCTTTCAACAATTGACGTTAAAATTGAACCTTTTAACTTCAGTTCTTTTAACAACTGAAGTAAAAGGTGATTGATTTTTTAGTGAGCCACTTTTAACGTCAGTTCTTTAAACAACCGACGTTAAAAGTGAACCTTTTAACTTTAGTTCTTTTAACAACTGAAGTAAAAGGTGATTGATTTTTAGTAAGCCACTTTTAACGTCAGTTCTTTAAACAACTGACATTAAAAGTGAACCTTTTAACTTCAGTTCTTTTAAGAAGTTTAGTATTAGGTGATTGATTTTTTTTGTGAGCCACTTTTATCGCCGTTTCTTTAAACAACCGACGTTAAAAGTGAACCTTTTAACTTCAGTTCTTTTGACAACTGAAGTAAAAGGTGATTGATTTTCTAGTGAACCACTTTTAACGTTGGTTTTAACGCCCGTTCTTTAAACAACCGATGCTAAAAGTGAACCTTTTAACTTCAGTTATTTTAACAACTGAAGTAAAAGGTGATTGATTTTCTAGTCAGTCACTTTTAACGTCAGTTCTTTAAACGACTGACGTTAAAAGTGAACCTTTTAACTTCAGTTCTTTTAACAACTGAAGTAAAAGGTGATTGATTTTTTTGTGAGCCACTTTTAACGTCGCTTGTTTAAAAAACTGACTTTAAAGTAAACCTTTTAACTTCAGTTCTTTTAACAACTGAAGTAAAAGGTGATTGATTTTCTAGTGAGTCACTTTTAACGTCAGTTCTTTAAACAACTGACGTTAAAAGTGAACCTTTTAACTTTAGTTCTTTTAACAACTGAAGTAAAAGGTGATTGATTTTTAGTGAGCCACTTTTAACGCTAGTTCTTTAAACACTCGACGTAAAGTGAACCTTTAACTTCGTTCTTTTAACAATGAAGTAAAAGTGATTGATTTTCTAGTGAGCCACTTTTAACGCCTGCTTTAAACAATCGACGTTAAAGGAGTGAACTTTTAACTTCAGTTCTTTTAACAATCAAGTAAAAGGTGATTGATTTTTTAGTGAGCCACTTTTAACATCAGTTCTTTAAACAACCGACGATAACTGAGAACCTTTTATCTTCGGTTCTTTTAACAAATCAAGTAAAAGGTGATTGATTTTCTAGTGAGCCACTTTAACGTCGGCTTCTTTAAACAATCGACGTTAAAGTGAACTTTTAACTTCAGTTCTTTTAACAATCAAGTAAAAGGTGATTGATTTTTAGTGAGCCACTTTTAACGCCGCTTCTTTAAACAACCGACGCAAAGTGAACCTTTAAACTTCAGTTCTTTTAACAAATCAAGTAAAAGGTGATTGATTTTTACTTTTAACGCCGCTTTTAAACAAACGTCAGAAGTGAACCTTTAATTTCTTTTAACAATCAAGTAAAAGGTGATTGATTTTAGTGAGCCACTTTTAACGCTTTTAAACAATCGACGTAAATGAACCTTTACTTTTTTTTAACAACTGAAGTAAAAGGTGATTGATTTTCTAGTGAGCCACTTTTAACGCCAGTTCTTTAAACACACGTTAAAAGTGAAACCTTTTAACTTAGTTCTTTTAACAATCAAGTAAAAGGTGATTGATTTTTTAGTGAGCCACTTTTAACGCCGAGTTCTTTAAACAACCGACGATAAGTGAACCCTTTAACTTCTTTTAACAATCAAGTAAAAGGTGATTGATTTTCTAGTGAGCCACTTTTAACGCTCAGTTCTTTAAACAATCGACGTTAAAGGGAACTTTTAACTTCGCTTCTTTTAACAATCAAGTAAAAGGTGATTGATTTTTAGTGAGCCACTTTAACGCCGTTCTTTAAACAATCGACGTTAAAAGTGAACCTTTAACTTCAGTTCTTTTAACAATCAAGTAAAAGGTGATTGATTTTTTATTGAGCCACTTTTAACAACGCTTCTTTAAACAACCCGACGTTAAAAGTGAACCTTTTAACTTTTCTTCTTTTAACAAATCAAGTAAAAGGTGATTGATTTTCTAGTGAGCCACTTTCAACGCCGTTCTTAAACAATCGACGTTAAAAGTGAACCTTTAACTTCTTCTTTTAACAAATCAAGTAAAAGGGGATTGATTTTTATGTGAGTCACCTCCAACGCTTTAATTCTGTAAACGACTTATCAAAAAGTGAACCTTTAAACATAGCTATTTAACAATCAAGAAAGAGGGGATTGATTTTCTATGAGCCACTTGCGGAGAAAGCATTGTATGTAAAATTAATTAAAAGGATGGAAGGAAGCCATTTATAGGACAGTTGGAGCGAAGTTACTAAGCTATTCTGATTTTCTTGAAAACTTATCTATAAACTTAATGCTCATTGTGAGGATTAGGGTGACAAAGGTGGGAACGGGGGAAACAAGAGCAGAGTAGTCAAAGGAATGAATGTTTTTCTAAACTAATAACTTTTAATGTCTCATGAAATAAGGGAACTGAGTAAAGGTCGGGTGGTTGTTTCTTAACTACGGGGCTTGAATACAATTGAATCTTAAATATATGACTCTTAACGCTTGGCTTTTTAATCGAAGTCAACTACCGTAATAAGTGGGCGAGAGCCCTTTAACGCTACCATATTAAGACAATCGACGTTAAATATACGAAAGGTGTTTTACTAAAACTGACGCAAAATGTTGTTTTTATTTTAATGGTAATGTGCTACCCCCGTGGCGCCTTTTTTCCATTTTCATATCGGGACGCATTTTTTTTTTTCTAATACGCTTCAACCCTCACTCTCAACCTCACTGTCGTCTCACTGGGCCTTAATCATGGAAATGGTCTCACTCTGAATTCACCGTGAGGGCTTTTCGCCACCACCGTGAGGTAATTTATCTACCCCTTCTCCGTTTTTCCCCCCCTTTGCAACAACTTGACATCTCTCTTTCCTTCCCAAGACTAATCCTTTGTCCCTCCGTTTTAGTAACTACATCGAACGCCTACTACTGAGCCTTCCCACCACCACCCGAAGGCTTGTTTTCGTGAGTCTTTACTGGTGTATTATTTTATTACTATTTAAATACATGCAAGTTTCTCTGTTTGAAATTCGAAGGTCTTGAGTTGAATCTAAACTGTGAGTTTGATTTGTCTGGAATGTCTCTTATTTTTGGTTTTTTGCAGAAACCGAAGGATTTCAAGAGGCAATTTAAACCGTGAGTTCGAAAGGTTGTCTGGAAGTCTGCGGCTTTTGGCTTGAGTTCATGTTGCTCGCTGTTGACCACACGCCGATGCTCATCAGCCAGGCCGGCACCGCCACCTACGAGGCCCAGGCTCTGGCACAAGTGATGCCAGGATTTTTTGATATCACGGCTGTGCGTGACCAAAGGCTTGCATCTTCAAAACTATAGTTTTCTAATCTCCGTATTGTCCTTATATTGGATATATAGATGTTTTCTATATCTACGGACTCATCTAGTTATTTTTATTTATACTTTATTTATTTGAGTTAGGTAATCTTAGTGGCATATTAAGTGTATTGTTTCTTTAATGTGCATACATATGGACTGGGCTTGAGGAAATTTCACATGCAATTTTGGAGACACATCAGCAATTTAGTAGACTCCAATCACGCCCTTACTGATTCTAGTGTAAGTTTACATGTCATATAATATCTTGAGTCCTTCTTTTAATGTGTGAAGTTTATAATGTTACAACCTCTATTTTATCATTTTTTTCATCCATACTTACATCACGCACTATAGAAACGGGGTAGAGAGCCACCGCCCAAGAAACTAGTAGGCGAGCTGTGCAGAGCGACAAGCTTGAGGCCCTTCTGACACAATCTAAATGCCCAGGACCCTCACGCTAAAGAATTTAATGTCATAAGCCCCTATGCTTAAGCAACACGTAAGCATCAACTACACCATCGAAACGACGCTCCACGTAACGCTAAGGATCAGATTCTCTGGGAGGCCATCGCGTATTTTTACTCCTTTACATTCGCTTTGATTTACATTATTATTAGAGCAATTATCCAGTTATAATCCATCCATTGAGCTTAGGCGGGAAGTGTATCTACGTAGGAGTTTCTGACGTTGAGCCAAAATGACGAGGATCACCAAATGTACGAAATGGCATCAAAGCTGCTGAATGGTTCGGCAAGGATCTTTAACCAGGCAATTGCGTATCCGGTGCTGTCGCTTGATAAAATGTCGTTCCTTCCTGATTATCCTGACCGATCAAATAGAGTCGAGGTTATCAGAGTTTGATAGATGGAGAATTTCGTGCTCTACATTGACAAGCACTTTGTATGCTTATTATAGATCATTTAATTGTATTTAATTATGTGTTTTTGTTTGAATAAAGCAGGCAAATGGTGGTCGGCAGAATTAGCTAAGAACGTCCACCACACTGTCTTGTGTAAGTAATTTACCTCTGATCGAAAGCAGACGCGACGGGGATGTGTCAGGCTTTGCCAGAAGAGCACTGCTAGAATTGAAAGAGGAAAAGGTGGAACACCATATCAAGTCCTCCGCTGACACGACCGCGAGGATGTCTCGGTTAGTCGCTCGCACATGTTACTGTGATCTTTAGTTGATGCCACTACAAGGCGAGCAAGAGCATTGTAAGTAAATAATTAACTTGATTTCAATTGATATTTGTATAGATATTTGTACATTTTACTGCACGCTTTTTTCATTTTTTTTTCATTGCATGGACTCCAAAGCAAAATCCTCCCGTATGCATTCGCCCCTGACTCGCAAGACGTCTCATGACCGCCGAGGCAAGGCAGCACCATCCTGATGCGTTGTTTCTGTTCCCGAACGCGACCATCAAACAATATTACGGCAAGTCTCAAGCTCCACGGAGCTGGTGGTCGCTGGAAGATCACTTGGCTGACATTACTCAAGACTCTCATGTCCAACCGTATATTACAACACATTTCGATGGGTGCTTGAACAGATCAACCTAATTCAAGCAAAGTGCCCACAGAGAGAGCTTTCTCCGTCAGCAGACATCCCCAGATTACCTCTAGGATGGAAAGCAAATCTTCACATGTGAGCACAAAAGAGAGTTTTAGTAGGGCACACAGGAGGACGATGAGTCCCATACTAGAAGCTGAGTCAGAAGTCCAAAGCACAACAGTACGAGTCGAAATGAAAGGTGCGAATGAGTTTGACTCAAAAACGACGTGAGCTCGAAATGTTAACAACCAATTACTAGTTTTTTTTTTTTAATTATAAAAACTGACCATTTTTTTTTCCAAATCAAGGTGTTGTGTCAGATGGTCATGCATTGCTACCTACTCATCAAGTCATTATTCTCACTTAAAGCAGGATTATGCGTTTTGAGATTTTGTCTCCAGCTCAGCATCGATCATTTATGGATTGGTGGCAATGCCTTGCATCAACAGAGGATATTTTCTCATGGCATTATCCAGAACGCCGCAAATAACGTCTCGGATGACATGTAATGTCACACTCCTCTCGCACGTTAGTTAATCTTGATTTTATAACTGTATTTATTTTTGCATTTTCTACTTGTTGCCTTATTTAATTTCAATATATATATTATGTAATTAACATCCACACCTTTTCATATCTT
>JAUPTC010001099.1:0-29193 GCA_030762895.1 Sophora flavescens
AAACACTTAAGGTTTTTATGAAGTTTCCAACTTCTTTGGCTATTTTAAAAATTTTCACTTAAAAAGTGAAATAATATATATTATGTGGGCGGTATACGAAATCGGGAAAACGACGGAGCTGAAAACGGGATTTACGGGACCCACTAACGGATAAATAGGATGTCAAATCATGATGAGTCACAAGAGGTGAGTCATGGGATGACTACCCTTAGTCATGATTACATTTTAGGAGGAAAAGACTAAATTACCCTTTATGTTGATTTTATTTACAAATTTGCCATTGTACAAGATTACTATTTTACCCCTCAAAATTTGCACTTTGGACCCAAATTCCCTTCAAACCACGGTCCAAGCACTCCATGAAGCCATCCTCAATTCTATAAAAGGCTGGAGTCATCATTTTCACAAAACTTTGCCATTTCCACCATTAAGCCCTAAGTTGCCATAGCTTGATTTTGTGAAGGAGGTAGGAGATTTCTTGCTCATTTCTCAATTCCAAGAGTTGTATCATGCTCTCCTCACTTGATTATCATCATATTCTTCATTTACATTCATGATTTAAAGCCTTAATCATCTTTTCCAATTTCTAGATCTAGAACTTTGAAAAATCATAGTAAATCATAGAAAAATACAAAAAATGTGAAACCAATTTCTATGTCCTATTATCCTCTCTATATTTGAGATCCAAGAGTGTGCATAAAAAATAAATTTTCGTGCCTAGTTAACCTAAAGAGTCCGAACCTATGTCTTGGTGGGGGGGGGGGGGGGGGGGGGGGGGCGGTGGATTTTGTTCATTTTCTTTACATGATTCAATCTTGTAAGTTATGTAGGTATTGGATCTATGTTGTTTGAAATGAATCAAGGTCTCTAAGCTAATTTAGTTGTCATGGCTGAAATTTAATTGTTTTAGGATTGGAAGATTTAATTTCAATCTTTGTACAATGATCATTGATTTAGGGTTTTAAGTAACTAGGAATCATTAATCCAAGAGTTTAGAAATTTTAGAGATTTCTAACCCCCAAAGTCAGTCCTAGGCCGAAAACAACATATAGGATTATAGGTTTGATTAAGTTGTTTGTTTGTTAATTGATTGTTGTGTTTAATGAAGGATAAGCTAGATTATCGTGTACGTGCGTTGACAGTTTCCGGATTCACGACAAAGTTTTAAATCGGAAGCTAAGTTCTTCAAGAGGTAAGAGGGGAATTCCTAAGGGATTTTCGGATGGCTACATGCTACCTGTTGTTGGTTTGTATTTTATCTGTGGTTGTGGATTTTTTGTGTAATTTGTTTTAAGTTGTGTTATTTATAACTGTGTTCATTTATTTGAGGTTTAGTGTTTATTTGCAATTAAATGTTATAAAGTTGTGATGCATGATCTATCTGGAAATAATTATTATGATGTTGTTGATTGTGGTTTGAGAAGCCTGACATTGGTCAGTGCTCAATTAATTAGATGAGATAAAAGTTTTAAGAAGCTTCAAGAGTAATATTCAGTATTTAATTGAGAGATATTGGAATATAATATGATTTAAATAATTATTGGAGAAAATAAGAAATTGTCAAAAATATTATTATTTTAATGGTTTATTAGTGTAAAAGTAAACTATGAGTAACATTAAGGACGTAACCGTGAAATTATTTTTGTACTGCTAATTTTTACGTAAGAAATTCCGTAATATTATAAGAAGTTATTTTATGAAATTAATCTTTGAAAATAACTTAATCATGAATTTAGAAAATTATTTAAAGAGAAAAATATCAAATTTTGACTTAAAAGTATTTTAAAACGCTAGACGGCAATTAGTTCTGAAAACACGGTTACATAAAAGATTTTAGTATTAGATGATTTTTTTTAAGAATTTTCCCTTTGAGATGATTTTCCAGAAACAAATTTTACACAAACAGTGTAGACAGTGAGTTGGAACTTAGTAATCGAGATGTAGGGGAAATAGTGTTTTTGCGGTGTTTTGGGATTTGTGTCTTAATTTCGGGGTAATTTTGGACTCCGTGTCATATGGACTGCGTGTCCTAATTTCGAGGTAAATAGTATTATTCAAAGCTGTGTTTTCTATTACCACGAACCTAAGCCCGAGGCATCGGTCTAGGGGTTTTGTGATTGAGCACTCGTACTTGATGTTGTTTAGGGTGTGAAACCCATGGATAAACTATTTGCCTTATTATGAATGTCTATGTTGTTATAAACTGGTATATGTGTATATGTTTTCTTTTGTGTCGCGCATGTAGTTATCACGTTAAATCCATATATTGGTTTCTCACTCTTGCATGTTCTATTTCTGGTTTCTCTACTTGGGTATATATGTATATTTGAATCCATATGAATCGCTCAAGGAATATGACTTCTACAAGAAGAAGAAGGCTGTTTAATTCAAAGCATGTCGACGCTGTTTACTACTTGCATAGTGTCTGTTAGTTCCGATCAGCTTAGGTTTTGAGTTATATTATGTTTTGGAAGAACCTATACTTACTAAGGTCTTATTGTGTAAACAATTATGATGCAGTACAGAAGTGTGTTATATTTATATGTCACCAGATTTGATGTTTACGTTGTTGTTGGATTGGTTGAAAAGAAAAGAAAAAGGAACAAATTTTATCACCATTTTGAGGAATATTAATAACTTAAGAAAATATTATTTTCCGAAAGCAACCAGCGAATTAAAGTTTTATTTTCCGCAACGAGTTAACCATGTAATGACCCAGGGAGGGTGATACATTAGTGGTATCAGAGCTCGTCGAGTCTTTTGGGAATGTTGTGGAATAGGTCTGTTGTGTTGACGTTGTCTTTTCTATGAATTAAGTTTTGTTTGAATTAATTCTTAGAAGTAATGTGTGTTAATACACTAATGAGCGTTTCATTTCCTGGGTGCGGTCTAACTGATTTTATTCAGCAGGTCAGTTATGGAACTCGCATCAGAAGCTGGACGTGGACGAGGACGTGGACGCAGTCGTGGACGTGGTCAACGAGGTGGTCCCGTTGGTGGCCGGGGCAACATGGATGAGAACTATGAAGAAGGAGTGAACTATGTCGCTCAGGCTATGAACAATGTGGCAGCTGCTATCGCACATCAAACTGCTACAATGGCTGCCCAGAACCAACAGGAGCAGGCTCGAGCTGAGCAGGCAGCTGAAGGCAAAAATCTAACCACTTTTAGACGTCAAGATCCATCACAGTTTCATGGAGAAGTGGATCCTGTGAAAGCTGACTTATGGATTCAGGAGTTAGAGAAAATTTATAAACTGATTCACAGTCCTTAAGGAGTGAAGGTATCGTATGCCACTTTTCTGTTGGTAGGCGATGCTGAGTATTGGTGGAAGGGCACCGAACAGCTGCTGGAAGCAGAGAATCAGGAGATTACTTGGGAAGTATTCCGAACCATCTTCTTAAACAGGTATTTTCCTCAAAGTGCACGAACTGAGAAGGAGCAAGAATTTCTGCAACTTCAACAGAGGGATTTAACTGTTGGAGAATATGCAGCGAGGTTTGAATCACTTACCAAGTATTTTCGCTTTTTCCAGAACAACCCAAATGAAGATTGGAAGTGTGAGCGTTTTGAAAAAGGATTACGTTTCGAGATTAAGGAATCGGTACTACCATTAGAAATTCAGAATTTCCAAGTCTTAGTCGACAAGTGTAGAAAAATAGAGCTAATGAGGAAGATAAAGGACAACAAAGGAACTGTTGGAGGACCGGATAGGTCAAAGGGTCAATTCCAGAACCAAAGGGGAAGACAAGCACATAATGAACCTTATTTCCGACCACCGGGAAATAATCAGAATCAACAACAATATCGTCCTAATTTTGTTGCATCGGGAAGTGGAGGCCAGAAGAATCAAAACCAAGGCCAAGTTAGAAAATGTTACAACTTTGGTGATCCGAAACATATGGCTAATACTTTCCCTTTGAAAGGAACTAAGTGTTACAACTGTGGTTAGGTGGGACATATCTCAAGGGAGTGCAATGCTCCAAGGCGTGGACCTGCTGTCAATAACCCCAGCACTAATAAACAATTGACTACGGGCAAAGTTTATAATGTGAAGGGAGCTGAGACTTCAGACTACGACGGTAATATTTTAACTATACTTTAAATCAGACTCAACGCATTCTTTCATTTCGATAGAATGTATGAAATATTTGAGGTAGTCTATTTCTTCTTTGTCACATGATTTGATGTTTTAGACTTCAATTATTCAACAAGTTATTCTGAAATTCTATTCTATATGTCTGAACTATCCTGTTGTCATTCGGAAGGGACATTTTCTTGATAAAAAGAAGTTTCTCGATGAGACATAGTCTAGTCACTTTTACGTTTGGTGGAAGTGATCCAGTCTGAATTCTTGTTGGACTAATATCCTTTTAAAATTGTTGTTTCGTAATGTTCTTGTGAGAGAAGTAGCTTTCTTAGATTTATGTTAGTAAATGTGTACCGATCATACATTTTTACATATACGAACCTATTAGAGAATCTTTTTATGCACAAGACATTCTATATTCGTTTCAAAGTGATAAAATTATTCTATATACTTACTTGTGAAAGTAAAAGATTAGGGATTGAGAAACCCTGTCTAGCTTCGTGTCACGAAATTTCAAGGACGGAATTTTTTTTTAAGAGGGGTAGTCTGTAACACCCCGACTTTCCGTTGTTTTATAATATCAGAAATTTATATAATTATGTTTATATTTTTATCTGAGACATAGAAAATTATTTTAATTATTACGAAACCATAGTTATACTCTACTTGATGGTAGAGAGTTACAGTTAAAATTTACGTTGAAAAGTCAGGCGGAACCCGGTCTGTGAATTTCACCGACAGTATAATTATACTGCTCAAATGACCTATTTTTGACTAGTGAACGAAACACTTAAGGTTTTTATGAAGTTTCCAACTTCTTTGGCTATTTTAAAATTTTTCACTTAAAAAGTGAAATAATATATATTATGCGGGCGTTATACGAAATCGGGTAAACGATAGAGCTGAAAATGGGATTTGCGGGACCTACTAACGGATAAATAGGATGTCAAATCATGATGAGTCACAAGAGGTGAGTCATGGGATGACTACCCTTAGTCATGATTACATTTTAGGAGGAAAAGACTAAATTACCCTTTATGTTGGTTTTATTTGCAAATTTGCCATTGTACAAGATTACTATTTTACCCCTCAAAATTTGCACTTTGGACCCGAATGCCCTTCAAACCCCACAGCCCAAGAACTCCATGAAGCCATCCTCACTTCTATAAAAGGCTGGAGTCATCATCTACACCAAACTTTGCCATTTCCACCATTAAACCCTAAGTTGCCATAGCTTGATTTTGTGAAGGAGGTAGGAGATTTCTTGGTCATTTCTAAATTACAAGAGTTATATCATGCTCTCCTCACTTGATTATCATCATGTTCTTCATTTACTTTCATGATTTAAAGCCTTAATCATCTTTTCCAATTTCTAGATCTAGAACTTTGAAAAATCATAGTAAATCATAGAAAAATCCAAAAAATGTGAAACCAATTTCTATGATCCTATTATCCTCTCTATATTTGAGATCCAAGAGTGTGCATAAAAAATAAATTTTCGTGACTAGTTAACCTAAAGAGGCCGAACCTATGTCTTGGTGTGTGTGTGTGTGCGTGGTGGTGGGTGGGTGGGGGGGGATTTTGTTCATTTTCTTTACATGATTCAATCTTATAAGTTATGTAGGTATTGGATCTATGTTGTTTGAAATGAATCAAGGTCTCTAAGCTAATTTAGTTGTCATGGCTGAAATTTAATTGTTTGTGGATTGGAAGATTTAATTTCAATCTTTGTACAATGATCATTGATTTAGGGTTTTAAGTAACTAGGAATCATTAATCCAAGAGTTTAGAAATTTTAGAGATTTCTAACCCCCAAAGTCAGACCTAGGACGAAACCAACATATAGGATTATAGGTTTGATTAAGTTGTTTGTTTGTTAATTGATTGTTGTGTTTAATGAAGGATAAGCTAGATTATCGTGTACGTGCGTTGACAGTTTCCGGATTCACAAAAATTAAACATATCAAAATGACCTAGGGTATGTTTGGATTGATGTAAGTGGATGGAATGGTGTAGTGTTCTATTTTTTGGATTGTTTAAAAAATGATGGGATGGAATGGAACTCAATGGAACTCATTTCATCCTATTCCATCACTTACTCTTATTTTTGTTCCCTCCCAATTTGGGTGGAATGGGATGGAATGAAAAATTGAATGATATATAAAATTATTCTTTTACTGTTTTGTCCTTATTTTATGTCTTTCCCACTTCTTTCGATTTAACCACCTTGTTCTCCATGTGTTGCGTCTACTGCTCCTTTCCATCGTTAGCTGGGTTGATGATGAGGCCAATGGTTCAATGAAGGAATAGAACAATGAAAATAGAATATTCATTTCAAACTTATAACATTCTGCAATCACAGTCTATTGAACGATATCTCTTTCATTGTGTTTTCTTTCTCAACGGTATCTCTTTCATTGTGTTTTCTCTCTCTATCTTCCATTGAATGTCACCTCTTCCACGCCAGCTCTCTTTGCTTCCACTTCTCATGCTTTCTGCTTCTTTGTGCTTTCAGATTTATGAAAGTTTTGATTTTTGCTGGTCATAGTATGGTGTTGTGTGTTAAGAAGGGTTAAAACTTAAAAAAACACATTTCAACACATAGCTATAAAATAAGTTAATTTTGCTTGTTATTATTAATAACTGGGTGGTGTTCTCACTTTTTGATATTAATCTTATTATTGATTCAACTATATTGCATTTTAAAGAAGGGTAATAAAAGAATAAAAAAAATTATAATTCATTCCATTCCGTCCATTTACCAAACAATGGAGTGGTAACTTTATTCCCTTCCATCATAAAATATCCAAACGATGGAGTGAAACTTTCATTCCGCTCTGCTCCATTCCATTATGTTCCGTTCCATTCCATTCCCCCCTCTTCCACCAATCCAAACATAGCCGGTGAGTTTCGAACTGTGACCAAACGAATACCAGGCCTAGGTTTTACCATTGAACTAAGGCATCAAATCTTGCAAGGTAACAGCCGTTAATTGTATTTAACACTTAATATCATGTAACCTTCCAAACATTTATTTTGGAAATATCTCACATAGTCCATGTGTGAATATTCTACTAAACCTTCTTCAAACTGCTCTTTGAATAGAGACCAACAGTTAGTGCAGGTTTGGAAACTAGATGAGTTTGATCGGAATTACTTTGTGAGAAGAAAAAGCTATAAATAGTCGCTTAATAGTGTGTGAACCTAATCAGAATCAAATCGGCAAATCCAAGCTCCAATGTCTAACCCATCCGATCCAACAAAACGGTTGAAATTTTCTTAATTTGTTTCGTACAAAACAATATACAATAATATATATCGATTTAGCCACGAAAAAAACTAGGATCATATTAGCATTATCCATAAACCAATCTTGGAAATGAAAATAGTTATCCACGTGAATTCTTTAATCATCAGCCAGCCTAATTATAAAAGGATTAGGCTCTAAACTGCAATATGTTATAGGAAAAAGTATGCGTATCTTAGTATGTCATTGAAAAAATTGAAGAAAATGTGTATTAAAAATGTGTTCATTCAATATTTTTTCCTTATATTTATACTTGTTTAAGAAAAGAAGAAAAGGAAAAAAAATATGTATCGAAAAGTATATTTCTTTTATTTTATTACTTAAAAAAATGGTGTAGAAATAATATGCAAATAACATTACTCATGCTGATTTTACTTCAACTTTCATACTTTACAAAGGGATGTCCTCTCACTGTCTCACGTTTATCATTCACATTAGAGATGCATGCTAGTCAATGAAGCACTTGGCAGGGACTTTAACTTTTAAATGTTATGTTAGCATTATTAAAAGATTTTATCGTCAAATATGACATCATTTTAGTTTGAATAATTCTTATAATGATATATATAGTGATGTTGGATAATAATTAATAAGGATAATTTATACTTCTATTTCACCAGTGCTTCAAAGAGTGAAGTATCCAATTGTGAACTACTGCTATGTCGGTGCTTACAGTTTATAATTAGATCGCATTATCTTTCTGTCAATAGACTTTCATGAAAAATTCTTAGGTAGCACTGCCCACCACATCACCTCTTAGGTTTTTAATCTACTTTAGTAGTGATAAAAATAGTTTTTTAGAGATTAATATATATTTTTAACATGAATGTCACACCTTTACACAAATTTTTTTTGTTAGAAAATTTATTTCTAACCTTTACACATATTTAATGTTAGATAAAATACATATGATAAGCCATGACAAACCAAGAATTACTCAGTCTCGTAGCTATTATCTTTGGAATGGTAATCTTTCATGTCCATTATCATGTTTTTATTTGTGGGAAATAAAGGAATAGCTAGTGGTGCGTGAAGCGAAACCTGATCTGATGTTTGCCCATTAAGATATGAATTATTGGGGAACTGAGCAGAAGCTAGATTTTCCACCAGGTCGGTAGCTGTACTGATGGCCAAAAGTGGTTGTGTATAAGTATTTCCAAACATAGGCATGAAAGGAGAATGAGACATAGGCATATGTGGCACTTGGTCAGGGAAACCAAACATCCCAAGCAGTGGTAGAATAGGGAACTGAGGTAGGTTGCAAGGGATGTCTGTTCCTGGCCACAAACCCATTCCAACTCCCATTAACTGAGGTAAACAGGATGCGTTCATCATATGATGAGCAGCGGTAGGTAACATCATAAGAAGCATACAAAGCCCTGTACCCATTGACATAACCTGCATAATATATAACACTATAAGCTTCAGACATCTAATTAAATGATTGTTTAACACAAGGCCTAAAAACAATTTGATTAATGGAAAAGGCTCAAGTTACCTGTAACTGAAGCTTTAAGGTCTTAATAAATTGGATGGCATCATCAAGAATTAAATATTTGTCCTCCTAATTAAGACATACAAGACAAAAGTACTATAGAATTAAAACAAGTGCAAGAAGGATTAACTACAGAAAAGTTATGTGTGCAAAGAAATAATTAAAGAAAATAATTTATACATATATGCAGCAAGCATACCTTCTTGCAATTAGGTATAAGCTCTCTCAATACAAGTATCTTCTTGTCAATCTTACTCTTATCTCTTCACTTCTGTAAACATACACAACAAAGAGGTAGACATTATTATTTAATCTCTTTTAAGTCTTCTTTATCATCTCCTAATTAATCTTTCCTTACCCTTTCATTTAAATTATGAATCTCTGCATCTATGCTTCTCATGACTCTGATGCGGGTACCCTCCCATGCAGGCTTTTCCTTCACCGCATCTTCTGGTTCTTCAGCATTCTGCACATAGTTTAATTCGGGTTCCTGATAATCATGGTAACCACCAAGGGAGGAGGAGGAAAAAGGTGAAATACACTCTAAAGGGCTCCACTTACATCATTTGAATATGTTGAGTAGTCATCAGTGTCTTCATGTTTACTTCTAAAAAGTTTTTGTTGTTTGATGCTCCAAATGAGCATATAGTAGAAGGATCTAGCAAGGGTTCATTACAAGAGTTAGTATCAGCTTTTCCCATTGCTCTAAGTCCCACTGAACTTGTTGTTTGGTTATAATATTGTGCACGGGATCCATGAAGTGCATTTTTATGACCAACAGCTTCAGAGTACTCGTTTGGAAGTGGTTTTTGACTTCTTGCAACAAAGGATACCAGGTTTGATGTGTCATAACTGAAATAGAATCACTCACTTTAACTAGGAACTAAAAGAAGAAAAAGAGAGAAACACATAGCGTGCTTGAATGTGAAAAGAAAAAAAAAAAACTTACAAAGAGGGTATATGGGAGGAGCTTCTTGTCATCCCTGCTTGGGTGGACTCAGCCATTTTGTCAGCCATTGAATAATTATATGATCTTCCAAAAGAATCTCAGGTTTTCGCAGAAGCTAAACCATGTGCAACACTTGCTTGACGTATATTGTAAAACTTGTTAAACCTTAAATGGAGAGAGGATCTAAGTTGTTACGTGTATGGAAGTTCTAGAAACTGACAATATAATAATGCATGTGGAAATCGTCACTGCTCAAATGACTCATATATACTAGTCAAGGTAGCTTGTTGGGATTACTTGTAACACCCTAGTTTTTACACATATGATTAATTATTTTATTTGGATGTGTATGTTTATTTTGTTATGTGGTTTAGTTTGAGTAATTAGATTACTCTCTTCAAATTATTTTATTGGGTGCGTTAGCACTGACTTATTTTAGTGAATGCATGCTTACTAGACAATAATTTACGTTATTGTCACTATTATTACCAGTATAGAAAAATGTTTTAAATAAAATGATTAAGAGAAAAGCATTTTCATATTTTCATTCTATTTAATTTTAGATTTGAAAATAAACATCTTTGGAATTAATCAGAGACTAATTTTGGATCATTGATTTTCTTGGTAGATCAATTTAACTATCAATCTTTACTCTATTTTGATTTTTTTAAAGTATATATTTATCACTCATTATTTTTAGATCTTATGAGTAATACTATTTCCTTTTTTCTAAACTCAATCTCAACCACTTATTTGGTACCTAATCACTAAGTACTTGAAAAACAAATAAATAAAACCCCAAGTCTTTCCCTTTCCTGTACGCGATAGAACCCCTCCTTCTTTTTTTATTCTCTCTTTCCTTTCTTCTTCTTCTTCCTCCCTCCAACTCCATCTCCTCATCCCTTGCTACTCTGAAACCTCACCGCGCCTACCACCACTAGACCGACGCCAGAGCCGCGCGACCGTCTCGTTCCATCCGCCCCTCTCTGCTCGCGTTCCTGCACGCGACTTCGGAGCAACTCGCGCCCGGTTCCATCATTTTCTCTAGCGCCGCCCTCTGCCGCCGCGGTAAGGACCTTTTGATCACTGTCCATGGTGGTCTTCCACCATACCTTAGGTTATAAACCTTCTTTTCCTCCTTACATGAAGTTCACTCTTGCTTTTTGTTCATGGGTGTCTCAGAATCGCGTCACAGTCATGCCTCCGTCTGTCGCCGTGCCAGTTGGCCTTCCAACCACCATGTTCTCTTCTCTTCACCTTGGGTAAGTGTTGTACCCTCTAATCTCTTCTAGATTGAAAATCCCCAAAGATGATTTTGAAACCCTAACCCTAACATTTTGATTTCCGCTTTAGACTTTGAAAATAAATGTGTATTCATAAAATTGAGACTACAAATTGATGTTTTATTAAACTAATTTCATGATTCTATGATTAGAATGAGTTTTCCCCAATTTAGGATATGAACCCTGAAACCTCAATTCGATTTTTATTGAAATTGGTTATGTTTGGTAAAATTAAGTATGCATTTATGAAATTAGGACTTTTAGTTGATGATTCCTAAGTTCATTTTCACGATCCTTTAATCAAAACAAAGTTTCCTCAAAGGGTATTGTGAAGCTTAAGCTCCAAACATGATTTTCTTTGAAAATGACCTTGTTTGGTAATAAGATTAAGTGTTTAGATCAAATTAGAATGTGTATTTGATCATGTGTAATTGATTTCTTGATTTCTGGTTGCTGTGCGTTGTTGGATTCCCTCTCTAAGACGTTTGACACGGCTATGCTTGCTTGATGGAGTAGATAGTTACACTCTTGGAGCTAACGTGAGCATTAAGACGAGAATCCTTTACTTGTCTTCAAAGGTAAGGGGAGCTTGCCTAGAGATATTCAATAACTATATGCATGTGTGTATGTGTTTAATTGAGTGTTGTGAATATTATTGTGATATTGAGCCAATACTTGAATAACTTGTTTACTTGAACTATTGTGGTTATTACTTGAAGTTGAACATTACTTGCTTTAAAGTGTTATGAATTATATATATGTGATGAACTGTCATTAACTGTGATATTATTATTGTTGTGAATATATTACCGTTGATTGAAGTTTGAGAAGCCGTACTTGAGTCTGTGCTCAATGACTATAAGGATTAAAAGCCTTAATAAGCCTCGAATAGAACTTTGAAAGTTTTGGGTTCATTTATAAAAGTTCCTTCTTTAAAGTGCTTACTTCAGAAGAATAAGATCCTTGTTTTTAGAAAAATGTTGAAGTGATTTTAAGTTGAAGGAAACTACCTTTTTATGATCAAAAGTTTTGTACGAGAGAAAACCTTTTCGAACTGTATGTTTTATGAAGGAAAAACCCTTTGAAAACATTTGACTTTATTCCATCAAGGAATTTCAAAAACAAACGAATTTCCTAAATGTTTTAGAAAAGATTTTGCAAAGGAAAAGGATTTTCTCCTAAATGATTTGGAAACGTTCCGGTTACTTGGATAAGTGACCGAGGTTTTGTTTTGGATTTTATTTTCACTGAGAGAAAAGTAAGCACATGTGAATTGAATCTAGTTCGCAAGACGTCGCTTCTAGTATTCTGTAATATGCACGTTGATCCTTGATCCGTGTCACGTTGTTGTGGACTGTGTGTCCTAATCACGTTGTTGTGGACTGTGTGTCCTAACCACGTTGTGATGAACATTGTTAAAGGTGAATGTTGTTTTCTACGACCACAAGCCTAGGACTGGTGCATCGGTCTAAGGTGTTACACCCTTCTCGGGTGCTACATTTTGTGATGTTTTAAGGCCGAAAAGTGGGTTAATTAAATTCCTGTAATAAAATGTGGTAATTTTTTTTTTCTTTGAAGATCAATGCAATGGATCGATCAAGGTAAGAATTCTCAAAGTTTGAAAGAAAACATTTCGAAATGTCCTCTTTGGAAAACGGAGTTTGGATGAAGTCAGAATACCTGATAAAACATTTTATAACATCAAATATTTTTCTCTTTTCTCAAGGTAAGCAATAAAACATCCAACCTCATCAAATATTTACATAATACAGTCCAGGTTACTCAGAAGATAATAGTGCACTAAAACATTTACTAATCATGATTAAGGTTGTAAGTTCGAAAATTATTTACACAATACCCAACCCGACTCATAAACTGAAAACATAAAGATACACAGACCGAACATAAAGCTATGGAGACGCAGCTCCTAAAATATAAGATACTTGGAGTCGCAGCTCCATAAACAGTAACATTAACTCCTAGACATCCCAAGCTGGCCAAACCAAAATATAAAAGACCATCATCTCCAATCTATCGTTTGCAAGCTCGAACCTCAACCTCTATAATGAATCAGCCGAGTGACATCTCAGTCTTCTCAGAAGAACACAGAAGGCACATAGCCAGATGACATGGGCAATATAAAATAAGAAGGTGAGATTCCCAAACATCACAACATATGGCAGATATGAAAATAGCACGACTCCAAATAGCTTACATTCATATCCATGTAAACATAAATTTCAGTCAAACAATCAAGTATATACAAGGAACAAATAACACGTGCAAATATAATGGTGAAGTGTAACCTTCACATCCACAACCAAAGTGAAGGTTACCTCTTGAAACATGATTTTATTTCTTTATGACCTAAATAATTATCAAAGTCTCCTAAGGTTGAGATGGTTGATAATTCGTTTAGGAAATTATTTGAAAAAGATGATGAAGGCACAATCAGGGAACTTATAATTGATTTCTACACAAGTTCTGGAAAGAGAAAACCATATAATATAATCATATTTAGGGATGGTGTAAGTGAATCACAATTTAATCCAAGTCACCTTGGAATCAGCTGAACACTTTAAGACGATTTTAAATACTGTAAAAACAGTTTTGGAAAAATAACACTTTCTTCTTATTTCCATTTTTGCTTAAAACACTTGTTTCTTCGGTTTCTAAGGTATCACTTGGGTAATCCAAAACATAGCGTACAATTAAAACAGTTCTCAATCCATTTCTAAAACCTTAATAAAAAATCAAGGTTCCGAAATAATTGTTCAAAATCCTTTTTCCTTTATGGATTTAACATTCATTTTCTCGCTTAAGGATGTTAAAATCGCTTAAGTTTCAAGGATTGGAGTTAAACTCCCATTTCCATTCACATTTGGCCCAAAAGCCAATCACAACCAAAGTGAAGGTTACACTTCACCAAACAATCTCACAATTATCCATACGCATCAATATATCAAGTTATATCGAATAATCACAATAATCAAGTTATTTGCAATAGCCAAGTATTAAATCCTCACTTTGATCCAACGATCAAAGTGATGGTTTTCAACATGTTAGAAATCATTTTCCAACCAATCAACATGTTAATGGGCATCAATTCAAACCACAAACAAATTCCTCAACACAACCATATCAAGCACATAACCAAGCCATAAACAAATATTACAACCACACTCATACAAAGAGATAAATATACGGAGAATAACCCTTGGTATAGGATTTCCAACACTAGACAATTTAAATCCATCTTCACATCCACCAATATGGTGTGATGTGGTTCACTCCCCCCTTACCAATATGGTGTGATGTGGTTCACTCCCCCCTTACAACCACACTCATACAAAGAGATAAATATACGGAGAATAACCCTTGGTATAGGATTTCCAACACTAGACAATTTAAATCCATCTTCACATCCACCAATATGGTGTGATGTGGTTCACTCCCCCCTTACCTCTTGTAGATAAGAGATGATCATTTCCTTGGTTTTTCAACAGTTTGCTTCCCTCAGAGCGAAGTTGTGAGGTTCCAGTTTCCTCTAAACAGCTCTATCAACTCCCAAAACATGTGAAACCTGCTTCCCCAAGCAAACACAACCACTTTAACATCCCAGAGAGGGAGTCCAAAGTTCCCTCACTCGAGGTAACTCTGATACACTTGGCACCAAAGATGAAATGAATTTCCAAAGTTTCATTAACAAGGGAAATTTCTAACCGTTTCCCAAGGATAACATGATGTGATCTAAAAGAGATCACTCCATTTCTCAGTTGCATTCATTTACGGAAAAAGGCAAATGATCAAGTTCACAAAAATCAATTCTCCACAACAACGAAGAATTCAAACTGATTTAACCAACAAGTGTTACTTAGACAACGATTGAAAAAAATCATTATATCAATAATGACAGAAGAATAAAAATGTTGATTAGTTTGCCTGAAGCATAACCAATATGAGGTAAAATGTTTGAAATCAAATCAACTCGAGGCAAGATCGCAACAAAGAAATAAGTAAAAAAGAAAGAGTGATGATAATATCTCAAACATTCACAGGGATTAAAAATGGCTCGTGTTCGAACCAAACAGTATAGTCGAAAGCTTACTCTCTATGGTATATTTTCCCACGTCTCAGACAGCTTTGAAAGTACACTAACGTCACTAGTTTCCTTTCCACTCTTCTTTTGAGTTCACTGACGAGGCGGCTATTCCCTCGACAGCTTTACAAACGATAGCTGATGGAACTCAAAACAACTAACATATTCTAACAAATATTTCATCAAGGCATAATCGTAGAACTCCATTCTCCGACACACCTCAAAATTTGCAAGAAAATAACTCGTTCAGAAGAATATCCTGAAAACTTCTTTAGCAACGGTTCTGTTCTCCGCTTCAACCAAAAAGGCAGTCAATCCTTACCGAGGTTAAGGATGACATAAATTAAAGCAAACTAGGCATCAAAATTCTATCCACTATCATTCCTCCATAGAAACAATAATGAAGAGAATAGCAAACATCGTTGTCTCCCTTCAGAACAACGTCAAGAAAACAGAAACACCGACAAGGATAGACCAAGGTCGTCATCCTTTCAAACACTGGTTGTTCAGAGAAAACACAACACAAACGACGACAGGCCTATACCCCAAGCCCAAAAGACTCGGCCAGCTCTCATACCACCTAATGTAACACCCTTCTCGGGTGCTACATTTTGTGACATTTTAAGGCCGAAAAGTGGGTTAATTAATTTCCTATAATAAAATGCGGTAATTTTTTTTTTCTTTGAAGATCAATGGAATGGATCAAGGTAAGAATTCTCAAAGTTTGAAAGAAAACATTTCGAAATGTCCCCTTTGAAAAACGGAGTTTGGATGAAGTCAGAATACCTGATAAAACATTTTATAACATCAAATATTTTTCTCTTTTCTCAAGGTAAGCAATAAAACATCCAACCTCATCAAATATTTACATAATACAGTCCAGGTTGCTCAGAAGATAACAGTGCACTAAAACATTTACTAATCATGATTAAGGTTGTAAGTTCGAAAATTATTTACACAATACCCAACCCGACTCATAAACTGAAAACATAAAGATACACAGACCCAACATAAAGCTATGGAGTCGCAGCTCCATAAACAGTAACATTAACAACCAGACATCCCAAGCTGGCCAAACCAAAATATAAAAGACCATCATCTCTCGTACATTGTGAGAAGAACAAACCCAGCTGACGAGATCTAGCAGAAACTCTATTTGAGTCCACTACTGACATCATCACAAAAGACATCACTAGAGCCATTACAAAAGTAGCTCTCAGACTAAGCCATTTCCCTAACCAAGAGAAAAGTCATAGCCAACAGACCAACGACAATCATGCCTGTCTCAAGAGAAGAAAGGTCAGGCATGACAGAAAAATACAAAGACCATCAACTTGAACCATCTAAAAGCTGAAAGACGTCCACTGTAACACCCTTCTCGGGTGCTACATTTTCTATGACATTTTAAGGACGAAAAGCAGTCTAATTAAATTCTCTGCAATAAAATGGGGTAATTTTTTTTCTTTGAAGATCAATGAAATGGTTCAAGATAAGAATTCTCAAAGTTTGAAAGAAAACATTTCGAAATATCCCTTTTGAAAAACGGGGTTTGGATGAAGTCAGAATACCTGATAAAACATTTTCTAAGATCAAATCTTTTTCTTTTTCTCATGGTAAGCAATAAAACATCCAACCTCATCAAATACTTACATAATACAGTGCAGGGTTACTCAGAAGATAACAGTGCACTAAATCATTTACAAATCATAATTAAGGTTATAAGTTCGAAAATTATTTACATAAAACCCAACCCGACTCATAAACTGAAAACATAAAGATATATAGACCCAACATAGCGCTATGGAGACGCAGCTCCTAAAATACAAGGTACTTGGAGTCGCAGCTCCATAAACAGTAACATTAACTCCCAGACATCCCAAGCTGGCCAAACCAAAATATAAAAGACCATCATCTCTCGTACATCGTGAGAAGAACAAACCCAGCTGACGAGATCTAGCGGAAACACTATTTTAGTCCACTATTGACGTCGTCAAAAAAGACATCTCTAGAGCTATTACAAAAGTAGCTCTCAGACTAAGCCATTCCCCTAACCAAGAGAAAAGTCATAGCCTACAGACCAGCGACAATCATGCTTCTCTCAAGAGAAGAAAGGTCAGGCATGACAAAAAAACACAAAGACCATCAACTTGAACAATCTAAAAGCTGAAGACGTTCACTAGGGACTTCAATATATCGTCAGCATGTTCGAACCTCATCCACTACGATGAATTAGTCGGGCAACATCTTAACATCTCAGTCTTCTCTAATGAACGCAGAATGCACATAGCCAGCCAACATAGGAAATATAAAATAAGAGGTGAGATTCCCAAACATCACAACATATGGCAGATATGAAAATAGCATGACACCACATAACATATATTCATATCCATGTAAACATATATTTCAGTCAAATAGTCCAGTATATACAAGTAACAGATAACACGTGCACATATAGTCAACAGTACACAAATCAGTGTAACCACAATCTCATCAAGCATGACTGGACACCGTTAGTTCAGAGACTCGAGAATAGAGATAACTGATTGAAACTGCATAGTCCCATACCTACACAGCCTCAAGGGAGATTTGACCCTAACTCCGGAGCTAAGAGAACATTCGGAAGGAGTGATTAGAGCACATGTTTCACAACTGCCAGTATTAGGCATCTTGTGCATTCGTTAGTAATAGCCATATAGTGGTACTATAATTGATTGTGAAACACTCTCGATAATCATGACCAGCTAGCATCTAGTCGTTGATGCCAGTGTATTGCATGGAACGCCACGACCAAGAAGAATCACCAACTGGCCATTTGTGACCCTCCTACCCCGAACACCCCCAAGACCATTTAAGATTGTCACTAGCACGTCCTCATGCGCACATGCATGTCGGCTCAACTTCCTAGGTACAAAGGCCTTACATAACATAGTATCAACTATGTGTTTAGGCAATAATGTCGTTAATGGCGTGTGCGTTCATATTTATCCACCGGATAAATTTCGGGGTTCCTTACCGAGACCATAAGCTATTTTATTCATATTTATCCACCGGATAAAATTCGTGGTTCCTTACGGAAACCAAAAGCCATTCTAGAGGCAAAGCAGACAGTACCAACCTCTTGGGAATCACCCCTCGTTGGACTATCCATGTTTCAACGCTTTAGTACATTATGAAGGTTGGTCATTCGACACCAACTAAATTATGCCTCTTTAAGTCCATTCTCGAATAAGATTACTTGTCGAGCAAGAAACCCCAAAACACTCTCTGTCATTAAGTATTATGGATGTAAGGATGAGTGAATCGTCCTTACTTTATGACATATGGTCTTGCTCCACCATGAGTCATAATCATTAAGTCTTTGTCTTCACTAAGCCATCCTCGACTTAGGTTTTTCAATTAACTTGAAATATTAGTCATGACGACTAAAATCCTTTTGGTTAAAAATCAATACTCCTTGACTAAAACCAAACCATTTGAAGATAAATTCAAATAAAGACATATTGTCATCAAATCCCTCAAAACACTTGAAATACATAAAAGGTGGTTTTGTCCCATTTCACTAAATTTAGGACCTAAACCCCACATTTTCACAAGTACGACTCCTTTTTCTCAATTATTTCACTCTTTTGAGTTCCATTACTCATGTTAAGGTATTAAAATACCAAATTAAGGTCTTGAATAACATTTCACTCAAAAGTCTTAAAACTTGACAGAAAGCTTCTAATTGTTTTCTACACAAGTTCTGGGAAGAGAAAGACAGATAATATAATCATATTTAGGGATGGTGTAAGTGAATCACAATTTAATCGAAGTCATTTTGGAATAAGCTTAACACTTTAAGACGGTTTTAAACACTGTAAAAACAACTTTGGAAGAATAACACTTTCTTCTTATCTTCATTTTTCCTTAAAACACTTATTTCTTCGGTTTCTAAACTATAACTTTGGTAAATCAAAATATAACGTACGATTAAAATAGTTCTCAATCCATTTCTAAAACCTTAATCAAAATCAAAGTTCTGAAATAATTGTTCAAAACTAACTCAATTTTCCTTTATGGATTTAACATTCATCTTCTCACTTAAGGATATTAAAGTTGTTTAAATTACAAGGATTGGAGTTAAACTCCCATTTCCATTCACATTTGGCCAAAAGCCAATCACAACCAAAGTGAAGGTTACACTTCACCAAATAATCTCACAATTACACATACGCATCAATATATCAAGTTATATCGAATAATCACAATAATCAAGTTATTTGCAATAACCAAGTATTAAAATCGTCACTTTGATCCAATAATCAAAGTGATGGTTTTCAACATGCGAGAAATCATTTTCCAACCAAGCAATCACACCAATAAACATAGATCAAACAACAATTAACCACTGCAATCATGTCCTCATAATGGACTAATTAAACAAAGTGGAAAATCCTTAACTTAGGATTTTCCGACAACCAGATAAATAAATCCATCTTCACATCCACCAATATGGTGTGATGTGGTTTACTCCCCCCTTACCTCTTGTAGACAAGAGAGGACCATTCCTTTGGTTTTCAACAGTCAGCTTCCCTTAGAGCGAAGCTTCACGTGTCTAAACTCCAACTCGACGTTCCAGTTTCCTCTAAACACCTTGCAACAGGTGCAGACAACTCTTGTCAGCTCCCGAAGAATGTAAAACATGCTTCCCCAAGCAAACACAATTACGATAACATCCCGGAGAGGGAGTCCAAGCATTTTTCAACAACCAGACAAATCAAACAATTAACTACTCATCATCAAACACTCACTCTTAAGTTGATTTAAATGCTTAATTTCTCAAAACATGGTCACATTCAACAGAAATCGGATTTGGGCAACATAGTGCTCATCACCACAATTTAGGCAAAATGAGATTTTATCATAAGATTACAAAATCAGTTTGGTATACATAAATTGACAGTCCCAATTATATAACAACATAGTTAATTTCACAAAACATAACCAATTTCAAATAAAAATCAGATTGGGGCTTTATGGTTCAAATCATAATTTGGGGAAAAGCCATCTACTTAAATAATGGTGAAATTGATTTAGGGAAACACTAATTTACAGTCCTAATTACATAGAACAAGGTTCAGTTTCAAAATTACAATCTGATTTCAAAAGGCTAGAGTTAGGGTTTCAAAATCAATTTGGGGAAAACTCATTCTAACCAAAGAATTACGAAATCAACATATGAAAATGCTAAATTACAGTCACAATTGCATAACATTAAAGTTAATTTAACGTTTGAAGTGTGAAATCAAAATGCTACGGTTTGAGGAATTGGGATTTTTGAAACTGAAACACTTTGGGTTAAATTTTCACTTACCCAACAAGGAGAGGAAAAGATGGTGGTGACTTGGGTGGTGACCGGCGGCAGCGGAGGCTCCGGTGTTTTGAACCCCCCCTTCTCTTGTCTATACGGCTAGCATTATTTAATTTGAACTGGGTTGATGCCGTGAAACCTGAGATCTAGATCATATCAACATGCCTCTGATAGGGTGTAACCCCTAAAGGGATATTATTCACATGCCATACAGATACACTTACACCAATCGTAGTGTCAATAGTGGATCCCTGTGTAAATTGTTGGGCTTGAACTTTAATGGGCTGCCTTCTGAATACCACTGCTCGTGAACCCTTGTGTTGAACCTGGGATTTGTGATCAGATTTGAACCCCCCTTGGTTCGAGGTTTCTTGGATACCCTGAAATATTGTGGAAGACTCCTCATGTAAGGCATTGATCCAATCGATGAGATCCTGACTAGATCCAACCTCGGTTATGCCAATGGATATCTGCCTCAAAAGGGCTGCCAGGGCATATGAACCGGGACCAATCTCCACTTTAATCCCCATTATTGATTTCCAAATTCGAATTTCGAATTTAAAGGGTGGCGGGAGTTATCTAAGCTCTGTATCCAACACCTGATTGACGGGCAGGAAATAATTTCCCTTTTGTTTTTCCTTTTCCGTACCCGACAATTGATAGTGGTGGGGCCCACACAGTTGGGGGTGGCCAATCGATGAGATCCTGACTAGATCCAACCTCGGTTATGCCAATGGATATCTGCCTCAGAAGGGCTGTCGGGGGCATATGAACCGGGACCAATCTCTACTTTAATCCCCATTATTGATTTCCAAATTCGAATGTCGAATTTAAAGGGTGGAGCGGGTTATCTAAGCTCTGTATCCAACACTTGATTGACTGGCAAGAAATGCTTTCCCTTTTGTTTTTCCTTTTCCGTACCCGACAATTGATAGTGGTGGGGCCCACACAGTTGGGGGCTGCCATCCGGTAATATTATAATGGATGGCCGCATTGGGCTTCAGTGGCTTTTAGGCCCAAGGCCCAATATAGGAGTTCTAGTATTTACAATAATGTCATTGGTGTCTCGAGTATATATAGGACACCATCCACCGATTCATTTCGAGTTTTTGAGTTCCACCAGACACCGATTGAGTGTGCCTCATGGCACCACCTAATAGGTTCAGGGTTTTTGCTAAAAATTTTTTATTACTTATCCACGTTGTTCATTGTCTCCTTCAGATGCTCTTTCCCAATTACAAAACCTACAGACACCTGTCAACAAAAAATTCATCCTTGTCTGCCAAGAACACCACGAAGATAGGAACCCTCATCTCCACGTTCTCATCCAGTTCGAAGAAAAGTTCAACTGCAAGAATCCAAGATTCTTCGACCTGGTATCCTCAACCAGGTCAGAACATTTCCATCCAAACATTCAGGGAGATAAATCAAGTTCGGATGTTAAACAGTATATCGAAAAGGAAGGAGTATTCGTGTACTGGGGAGAATTCCAGATAGATGCTAGAAGTGCTCGTGGTGGTCAACAATCAATACAAGAGGTATATGCAAAAGCATTGAACTCAGGTAATAAATGTGAGGCATTAAATGGCATTAAGGAGCTAGATCCTAAATCATTTGTTTTACAGTTTCATAATCTAAATAGTAATTTAGATCGCATTTTCACTCCACTACGAGCAAAATATATTCCCGTGTTCACATCTTTCGCCATAACAGATGATATGAAACAATGGCTGGGTGACAATTTATTATTTGAAGACGGTTCTGCTGTGCGGCCTGAAAGACCCAAGAACATAATCATTGAGGGTGCTAGCAGGACAGGGAAGACTATGTGGGCCCGTTCATTGGGTAAACATAATTATTTATGTGGACATCTAGATTTTAATCCACGTGTTTGCTCCAATGATGCTCAATATAACGTCATTGATGATGTCACTCCCAATTAATTAAAATTAAAGCACTGGAAAGAAATAATTGGGGCTCAGAGGGACTGGCAAACAAACTGTAAGTACGGGAAACTAGTTCAAATTAAAGGCAGTATCCCGGCAATTGTGTTGTGCAATCCTGGTGAGGGGTCCAGCTATAAAGCCTTCCTCGATAAGGATAAAAATGAAGGGCTCAGAAACTGGACCATCCATATTGCTCAATTGGAGTTCATCGACTCCCCCCTCTATCAAACCACAACATAATGCAGCCAAGAAAAAGAAGTCGAGAAGAGTTAGAATCGACTTCCTATGTGGCTGTTCAAGCTATGTCCAACTCAATTGCAGAGGCATGGGATTTACGCACATGGGAATCCATTACACGACATCAACTGGAGAATGGCGTCTATATCTGGGAGGTGCCAAATCCCCTCTATTTCAAGATCCTGGACCACAAAATCGGGATCTTACCAACCAACAACGACCTGATAACACTGGAGGTGAGGTTCAACCACAACCTGCGAAAGAGACTGAGCCTTCACAAGTGCTACCTGACATGGTCAATTTGGACGACCTTGCATCCATTGACTGGGATTTTTTTTACTAGAATTAGGTTCAATGTTCTTAGATTTTTAGAGGAAGTTAGTGTAATTTCCATAAATAATGTTGTAAGGGCAATCAGACATTATTTAATTGATGTATTAGGATTGCACATCCGTTCTGTACAATCAGACATTATTCAACATAGTGGTGGGGCCCACACAGTTAGGGGCGGCCAATCGATGAGATCCTGACGAGATCCAACCTCAGTTATGCCAATGGATATCTGCCTCAAAAGGGCTGCCAGTGCATATGAACCGGGACCAATCTCCACTTTAATCCCCATTATTGATTTCCAAATTCGAATTTCAAATTTAAAGGGTGGAGCGGGTTATCTAAGCTATGTATCAAACACGTGATTGACTGGCAGGAAATGCTTTCCCTTTGGTTTTTCCTTTTCCGTACCCGACAATTGATAGTGGTGGTGCCCACACAGTTGGGGGCGACCAATCGATGAGATCCTGACTAGATCCAACCTTGGTTATGCCAACGGATATCTGCCTCAAAAGGGCTGCCAGTGCATATGAACCGGGACCAATCTCCACTTTAATCCTTATTATTGATTTCCAAATTCGAATTACGAATTTAAAGGGTGGAGCCGGTTATCTAAGCTCTGTATCCAACACCTGATTGACTGGCAGGAAATGCTTTGCCTTTTGTTTTTCCTTTTCCGTACCCGACAATTGATAGTGGAGGGGCTCACATAGTTGGGGGCGTCCAATCGATGGGATCCTGACTAGATCCAACCTCGGTTATGCCAATGGATATCTGCCTCAAAAGGGCTGTCAGTGCATATGAACCGGGACCAATCTCCACTTTAATCCCCATTATTGATTTCCAAATTCGAATTTCGAATTTAAAGGGTGGAGCCGGTTATCTAAGCTCTGTATCCAACACCTGATTGACTAGCAGGAAATGCTTTCCCTTTTGTTTTTCCTTTTCCGTACCCGACAATTGATGGTGGAGGGCCCACACATTTGGGGGCGGCCAATCGATGAGATCCTGACGAGATCCAACCTCGGTTATGCCAATGGATATCTGCCTCAAAAGGGATGCCAGTGCATATGAACCGGGACCAATCTCCACTTTAATCCCCATTATTGATTTCCAAATTCGAATTTCGAATTTAAAGGGTGGAGCGGGTTATCTATGCTATGTATCCTACACCTGATTGACTGGCAGGAAATGTTGTCCCTTTTGTTTTTCCTTTTCCGTACCCGACAATTGATAGTGGTGGGGCCCACACAGTTGGGGGCGGCCAATCGATGAGATCCTGACTAGATCCAACCTCGGTTATGGCAATGCATATCTGCCTCAAAAGGGCTGCCAGTGCATATGAACCGGGACCAATCTCCACTTTAATCCCCATTATTGATTTCCAAATTCGAATTTCGAATTTAAAGGGTGGAGCGGGTTATCTAAGCTCTGTATCCAACACCTGATTGACTAGCAGGAAATGCTTTCCCTTTTGTTTTTCCTATTCCGTACTCGATAATTGATAGTGGAGGGCCCACACATTTGGGGGTGGCCAATCGATGAGATCCTGACTACGTCCAACCTCGGTTATGCTAATGGATATCTGCCTCAAAAGGGCTGCCAGTGCATATGAACCGGGACCAATCTCCACTTTAATCCCCATTATTGATTTCCAAATTTTAATATCGAAATTAACGGGTTAAGCGGGTTATCTAAGCTCTCTATCCAACACCTGATTAACTGGCAGGAAATGCTTTCCCTTTTGTTTTTCCTTTTCCGTACCCGACAATTGATAGTGGAGGGGCCCACACAGTTGGGGGCGGCCAATCGATGAGATCCTGACTAAATCTAACCTCGGTTATGCCAATGGATATTTGCCTCAAAAGGGCTGCCAGGGCATATGAACCGGGACAAATCTCCACTTTAATCCCCATTATTGATTTCGAATTTCGAATTTCGAATTTAAAGGGTGGAGCGGGTTATCTATGCTATGTATCCTACACCTGATTGACTGGCAGGAAATGTTGTCCCTTTTGTTTTTCCTTTTCCGTACCCGACAATTGATAGTGGAGGGGCCCACACAGTTGGGGGCGGCCAATCGATGAGATCCTGACGAGATCCAACCTCGGTTATGCCAATGGATATCTGCCTCAAAAGGGCAGCCGAGGCATATGAACCGGGACCAATCTCCACTTTAATCCCCATTATTCATTTCCAAATTCGAATTTCGAATTTGAAGGGTGGAGCGGGTTATCTAAGCTATGTATCCAACACCTGATTGGCTGGCAGGAGATGCTTTCCCTTTAGTTTTTCCTTTTCCGTACCCGACAATTGATAGTGGTGGGGCCCACACAGTTGGGGACGACCAATCGCTGAGATCCTGACTAGATCCAACCTTGGTTATGGCAATGGATATTTGCCTCAAAAGTGCTGCCAGTGCATATAAACCGGGACCAAGCTCCACTTTAATCCCCATTATTGATTTCCAAATTCGAATTTCGAATTTAAAGGGTGGAGCCGGTTATCTAAGCTCTGTATCCAACACCTTATTGACGGGCTGGAAATGCTTTCCCTTTTGTTTTTCCTTTTCCGTACCCGACAATTGATAGTGGAGGGGCTCACACAGTTAGGGGCAGCCAATCGATGAGATCTTGACTAGATCCAACCTCGGTTATGCCAATGGATATCTGCCTCAAAAGGGCTGCCAGTGCATATGAACCGGGACCAATCTCCACTTTAATCCCCATTATTGATTTCCAAATTTGAATATCGAATTTAACGGGTTGAGCGGGTTATCTAAGCTCTGTATCCAACACCTGATTGACTGGCAGGAAATGCTTTCCCTTTTGTTTTTCCTTTTCCGTACCCGACAATTGATAGTGGATGAGCCCACACAGTTGGGGCGTCCAATCGATGAGATGCTGACTAAATCCAACCTCGGTTATGCCAATGGATATCTGCCTTAAAAGGGCTGCCAGGGCATAGAACCGGGACAAATCTCCCCTTTAACCCCCATTATTGATTTCAAAATTCGAATTTCGAATTTAAAGGGTGGAGCGGGTTATCTATGCTATGTATCCTACACCTGATTGATTGGCAGGAAATGTTGTCCCTTTTGTTTTTCTTTTTATGTACCGGACAATTGATAGTGGAGGGGCCCACACAGTTGGGGGCGGCCAATCGATGAGATCCTGACGAGATCCAACCTCGGTTATGCCTATGGATATCTGCCTCAAAAGGGCAGCCGAGGCATATGATCCGGGACCAATCTCCACTTTAATCCCCATTATTCATTTCCAAATTCAAATTTCGAATTTGAAGGGTGGAGCGGGTTATCTAAGCTATGTATCCAACACCTGATTGGCTGGCAGGAAATGCTTTCCCTTTGGTTTTTCCTAGTCCGTACCCGACAATTGATAGTGGTGGGGCCCACACAGTTGGGGACGACCAATCGCTGAGATCCTGACTAGATCCAACCTTGGTTATGCCAATGGATATTTGCCTCAAAAGGGCTGCCAGTGCATATAAACCGGGACCAATCTCCACTTTAATCCCCATTATTGATTTCCAAATTCGAATTTCGAATTTAAAGGGTGGAGCCGGTTATCTAAGCTCTGTATACAACACCTGATTGACTGGCAGGAAATGCTTTCCCTTTTGTTTTTCCTTTTCCGTACCCGACAATTGATAGTGGAGGGGCTCACACAGTTGGGGGCGGCCAATAGATGATATCTTGACTAGATCCAACCTCGGTTATGCCAATGGATATCTGCCTCAAAAGGGCTGCCAGTGCATATGAACCGAGACCAATCTCCACTTTAATCCCCATTATTGATTTCCAAATTTGAATATCGAATTTAACGGGTTGAGCGGGTTATCTAAGCTCTGTATCCAACACCTGATTGACTGGAAGGAAATGCTTTCCCTTTTGTTTTTCCTTTTCCGTACCCGACAATTGATAGTGGAGGGGCCCACACAGTTGGGGGCGACCAATCGATGATATCCTGACTAAATCCAACCACGGTTATGCCAATGGATATCTGCCTCGAAAGGGCTGCCAGGGCATATGATCCGGGACCAATCTCCACTTTAATCCCCATTATTGATTTCGAAATTCGAATTTCGAATTTAAAGGGTGGAGCGGGTTATCTATGCTAGGTATCCTACATCTGATTGACTGGCATGAAATGTTGTCCTTTTTGATTTTACTTTTCCGTACCCGGCAATTGATAGTGGAGGGGCCCACACAGTTGGGGGTGGCCAATCGATGAGATCTTCACGAGATCCAACCTCGGTTATGCCAATGGATATCTGCCTCAAATGGGCAGCCGGGGCATATGAACCGGGACCAATCTCCACTTTAATCCCCATTATTCATTTCCAAATTCGAATTTCGAATTTGAAGGGTGGAGCGGGTTATCTAAGCAACGTATCCAACACCTGATTGGGTGGCAGGATATGCTTTCCCTTTGGTTTTTCCTAGTCCGTACCCGACAATTGATAGTGGTGGGGCCCACACAGTTAGGGGCGGCCAATCGATGAGATCCTGACGAGATCCAACCTCAGTTATGCCAATGGATATCTGCCTCAAAAGGGCTACCAGTGCATATGAACCGGGACCAATCTCCACTTTAATACCCATTATTGATTTCCAAATTCGAATTTCAAATTTAAAGGGTGGAGCGGGTTATCTAAGCTATGTATCAAACACCTGATTGACTGGCAGGAAATGCTTTCCCTTTGGTTTTTCCTTTTACGTACCCGACAATTGACAGTGGTGGGGCCCACACAGTTGGGGGCGACCAATCGATGAGAACCTGACTAGATCCAACCTTGGTTATGCCAATGGATATCTGCCTCAAAAGGGCTGCCAGTGCATATGAACCGGGACCAATCTCCACTTTAATCCGCATAATTGATTTCCAAATTCGAATTTCGAATTTAAAGGGTGGAGCCGGTTATCTAAGCTCTGTATCCAACACCTGATTGACTGGCAGGAAATGCTTTCCCTTTTGTTTTTCTTTTTCCGTACCCGACGATTGATAGTGGAGGGGCTCACACAGTTGGGGGCGGCCAATCGATGAGATCCTGACTAGATACAACCTCGGTTATGCCAATGGATATCTGCCTCAAAAGGGCTGCCAGTGCATATGAACCGGGACCAATCTCCACTTTAATCCCCATTATTGATTTCCAAATTCTAATATCGAATTTAAAGGGTGGAGCGGGTTATCTAAGCTATGTATCAAACACCTGATTGACTGGCAGGAAATGCTTTCCCTTTGGTTTTTCCTTTTCCGTACCCGTCAATTGATAGTGGCGGGGCCCACACAGTTGGGGGTGACCAATCGGTGAGATCCTGACTAGATCCAACCTTGGTTATGCCAATGGATATCTGCCTCAAAAGGGTTGTCAGTGCATATGAACCGGGACCAATCTCCACTTTAATCCCCATTATTGATTTCCAAATTCGAATTTCGAATTTAAAGGGTGGAGCCGTTTATCTAAGCTTTGTATCCAACACCTGATTGACTAGCAGGAAATGCCTTCCCTTTTGTTTTTTCCTTTTCCGTACCCGACAATTGATAGTGGAGGGCCCACACATTTGGGGGCGGCCAATCGATGAGATCCTGACGAGATCCAACCTCGGTTATGCCAATGGATATCATCCTCAAAAGGGCTGGCAGGGCATATGAACCGGGACCAATCTCCACTTTAATCCCCATTATTGATTTCCAAATTCGAATTTCGAATTTGAAGGGTGGAGCGGGTTCTCTAAGCTATGTATCCAACACCTCATTGACTGGCAGGAAATGCTTTCCCTTTGGTTTTTCCTAGTCCGTACCCGACAATTGATAGTGGTGGGGCCCACACAGTTAGGGGTGACCAATCGATGAATTCCTGACTAGATCCTACCTCGGTTATGCCAATGGATATCTGCCTCAAAAGGGATGCCAGTGCATATGAACCGGGACCAATATCCACTTTAATCCCCATTATTGATTTCGAAATTCGAATTTCGAATTTAAAGGGTGGAGCGGGTTATCTATGCTATGTATCCTACACCTGATTGACTGGCAGGAAATGTTGTCCTTTTTGTTTTTCCTTTTCCGTACCCGACA